>WSYH01008278.1:0-29795 GCA_036426205.1 Ascaphus truei
TTTACAGCGGCTTCAATATCCAACGCTACTTCCAGAATGGATTCCGTTGGATAACCGAGGACCGCCTGTAAATAGGAACACACTCATCTACATCCCCCCCCCCCGTCTACACACACACACACACACACGTAATATGTGCTGAAAATCCCAATTGGCTTTAATTGGGATTATCGTTTAAAAACTACCAGAACATCCACTTTGGGATATATATAATGCTGCGGACATATTGTGCGCGCATGACGCACCGCACGCGCCTGTCGCACCGCACGCGCCTGTCGCCTCAGCGTTATGTGGATTCCCTTGCACAAGCAACGGGGAGGCGTGGTCGTGATGTCATCCGGCTTGGTTTGCCCTGATTGGCTCAAACGGCAACATGACGTGGCCGTTGTGCGAAAAATCACATTTCCTTGTCTCCTCCAAATCCTGCCGCGCCATCGCGTGCAGCATGGCCGGACTGGTTACTGGACTGGCTTAGTTGCCTGAATTTGTACGTGCCGCGTGCGCGGTCGCATGCACTATGTCCCAATGCCTAAGGCTACTGACCCAGTGCTGTTTGGCGGCGCTCGTTCCCTGCATTCGAGCAATCTGAAAGATTTCAGGCAACTTGCGACGGGGAGGCGCAGCCATAACGTGACGCGGCTGGTTCGCCCTCATTGGCTGAACTGCTGCCATGACGTGGCCAACACTCGGCCGCCGTGGTGGTCACACATCGCACTTTCTGCAGGCACGCCCAGGCAGTGCCCGTAGAGGGCCGTATCTTGTTCGCGCCGTGCACGTCATAACACGCGCAGCGGGGACAAGGCCTAAGGCCCTTAAACTGTTGCACATGCCACTGGGAGCTAGTTCATCTGGCCACTTCCTCTTGTCGCCGACAAGAGCCCCACTCACCCCCTCCTGTTATCTTTATTGGCTTTCTGTCTACCTTTAGCCAACGCTGTCCTTATCAATCAGTTGCTTAACAAGAAGACTTTACAGAGGTCCCTAAGAAATGTGGCTTGTAAGGCCGTGTTTATAGTGCCGGCGACGACAACCGATGACGTCAGCCGTCGCCATTGCTGAAAGTTTTATTTAAAGTTTGAGCGACGTCGCTGGCGTCAAGACCAGTGACGTCACCAAGGGGGAGGGCAGAGTGCAATAGGTGCTCTGTGATTGGTTTAGAGACAGTCACATGTGGCGACTGTCTCTCCAAAAATCAAATAAGGACTACCACATTTTTGGTCGCTCCGTCGCCGTCGTGCTTACTATAAGCGCATGCAACGGATGCAATGTATTTGTTTTGGCGCGACGTCGCTTCGCCGGCACTATAAGCGCAGCCTAACTAATTTCCAGAGACACAGAAGGAGCAGAAACCTTTGCTTGTAGCGCTGTTAAATTAGTTGAAGGAATCAAGATTGTTAAATTGCTTATAAAAAGTGATTTAATTGGCGACGTGGGAGACCTTTCTGCTTTATTCAGTCCAGGCAGGAGGATAGATGTACAATATGAGTCACCCCGTTGCCTGTGCCACGCTGGTGTTAGCTACTTGGCAAAAGACATTGGGGTTTTCTGACCCGGAAATTCAAGGCCCATAATGGAAATACTGAGCATAACTCCGTCCAAGGACTTTAAAATAGATCATTTGTTCAGGGAAATAGTTGGCCTAAAAAAGCAACTATGGGGCAAGATTGAATCATTTTACAGTGTTTGGTTTACTGTACTTACAATTCATGTGAATACAATACGACTTTATCTTCAGAAATAGGGCTGAACTCAGTGAGGTTTGGGGGGATTTTGGCCCCCATAAAAGTTGCATTTGAACCTTGACTCTGAAGGACTGGCAGCACCCGGGTGCCACAGCGCTTCCGGGATCTCAAACACGCGATTGCTCCGGTAGCGGTAAAATCAGCGAGACGGAATCCATTTGAGTGAATACGTTCAGGCCTTCTGCAGGGGTTGAAATGTCTTTAAACCGCACGACTCCTGTGCAGGATGGTAAGAAATTCTATTAGCAACGGAATACAGCCATTGCAGTTAAAATAATATGTTTGCCCAAAACAGAAAACTCACGCACTCATGGCAACAGCCCGGGAGCTCCGAGCAGAGCGCACGCACACACACATGCACATGTTTTCTATTTATATTGTGCCACCAGTGTACTCGGCGCTGTACAAGACAAATACATTATAGGGAATTAAGTGCAGCAAGCTGTCAAACAATATGAAATTAAATCCTGCCTCAGATTTAAGTTTGTAAGACTCCCAACATACCACTTAGGCCGGGTCCTAGGTGCCTGCTGCAGCGTGCACTATGGTGAGCGCTGCAGGAACAAGAACCGCCCCTCAGTGGGGCCGGCCCCACTAGCTACCTTGACGTGCAATTTGCCGCTGCGTTGCTCTACCAGATTTTCTAAATACAAGAAAATTGTGTTTAGAACTGGTGACGGAGGGATGGCCACGCCCCCTCCAGAGGTTCAGCCAATGAGGGCGAACCAGCCGGGTGACTTCATGGCCCCACCCCCCCCCCCCCGTCGCAAGCTTCTTTCCCCCTGCAGCTCCAGCAGAAACCGAAGGTGCACGCGCCGCCAGCCGCTCCGAACTCAGCGCGCACGGAGTGGCTGGGGCCGTAGATAGCAGAGGCAGCAGTGGATGGCAGTGCTTGGGCACAATAGCTGGTAGGAGCGACTGTGGGTGTGGGGCAGTAGCCAAGTCTGTTCTATCTAAGAGTTTTAAGGTGTGACTTATCGGTGGGAACAGAAGGTGCTTGACGTATAACAAGTGTGAGGGAGCCCCACAGGTAAGAGGCAGTGAGGAGATACAGGGTTAAGGCGAGAGACACACAGGTTAAATGGGTGGGAAGGAGACCGTTGTGGGTAGAATGCAGGAAACGAGTAGAGATAACATGAGAGATCTATGCTATGTACGGATTTAGCAATACATTCAGTTATTTTCACATTCTCGTCATTATCAGTCAGTAGGTTCGAGTACAACCGGTTGGCCACATACCACTGCTTTTATTATGCAACGTCATACTGCGGCTGTGTGGCCTTGTACGTTGTTTATCGGAGCTTATTCTGCTGCTGAATGAATCTGATGATCTCTTCCTACTGAAGAATTTGCCATTCATTTCCCCGGGTTCTCCTTAAAGCCTCACTGCGTTCATACGTTACATTATGTAACAGATCCATCATCATTAGAGGCACACAATAAGCAAAAGATGATCCCGTCCTGTAGACCAGGGGACCAGGGGGGCTCAACTGCAGTCCTCAATCCCCCCTCCCCCCCAACAGGTCAGGTTTTCAGGAAATCCCAGCTTCAGCAGGGATGGCTCACTCAGTCGCTGCTTCAGCACAGATGGCTAAATCCATCTCTACTTTAGAAGGGGTGGCTCAATCAGTCCCTGTTTCAGCACAAGTGGCTCAATCAGAGGCACCAGTGCTGAAGCTGGGATATCCTGAAAACCTGACCTGTTGGGTGGAGGGGCTTGAGGATTGGAGTTGAGCCCCCCTGCTGTAGAAGATGAGGTGGGGGTGGGGGGTTCCACTTCTGTTTTGTCAGAGTAGTGAGTGTAACCGGATACGTCCAAGAGCCGTTGGCGTGCCAGGTACATCACAACAGCACTGTATGGGTTAATACACAGTTTGTTTTTTATTTGTTTATTGTCTCTAACACCAGCGGACAAAAAGATCAGTACAGGTACAGGTAAAATAATGCAGCTGGAGCCCAAATTATCAAATATTTATTTTTATTCACCCTTTGCCATGACATCAAAAAAATGTTTTTTCTTTTTCTTCTTCTTGGTTAAAGAGACGTTCTGCATTGTAAACAATGTGCTATCATACAAGGATGATCAAACTACTAAAAAGCAGTTTGCGTCTACGAGGAAAAGCAGCATAAATGCCACTACTGCCCCGATTTTACAAAGCAATCAAACTTTGATTCATGTAAGCCGCTTACCTACATCTCGACGACAGCAATAACACACATATTCCTTTATTCAACAATATATACAATCCACAATTTCCCAGCTGCCTGCTGCCAGAGAATCAACATTAGACTAAATTAACCCAAACAAACCTAGAAAAATATGTACAATCTTATTCGAAGTGCCATTCAAGTTGGGTTCTCCCTAAGTCTTGAATGGGTTACTAAATATTGCACCTGTAAAATAAGAAAATAAGAATTCGGACAACTTCCAAAGTCAGAAATGCATCAAGCATTCAACTACGGTATTAAAATAAATTAACCTACAGAGAGTCTCAGCAAGAGCAATGCGAGAAAGTGAAGCCATAAAGATGCTGTCCCATATAGAACCAGTTGGAGCATCATATTTGACTAGTTAGCCCTTTTCGCTGATGCAGGGGGCAGGAGACAGTTCAAACGAAAGTGATTTGACCAATATTAGGGCAGTGAAATGCCCCCTGAACTTTGGGATCTCCAAACATTTCATGGATACGCTTTCAAGGTGATATGAAATCTGCATACTTCCTGCATAACAAATGACGTACAACGGCAAGGGATCTGGCAAGAAAGAGAAGAAATCCAATGACCATATCGCCGACATTACTTGGCTCTGGTACTACATGGAACAGCACCTATAAAACCGAATTGCCATTACACCGTCCAGGGTTGTGGTCTGAAGTCCGTGTTGGCACAGGGGCAGCTGATGCAGTAACAAGCCTTCCAAACACTTATTTACTGTCTCTTCTGCTCACCAGTTTACTGTGTTGTATCCAAAAGGCTTCCCCCTGCTCCGTGGCTAACCTTGAACCAGGACCTATATCGCGTAGGGCATCAGAATGGAGAGTTGAGGCAGAGTAACAACATGTATAATGTAATAGAAGTGTTGTTGTTCTTGATTACTCAAGCCACATAACAAGGTGTTCTTCAGGTGGAAAGATGTAATGAATTCCAGGCACTGTACGTCACGTCTCACCCTCTCCCACTCTGTTCTGCATATAGACCCATGTCACGTAAAGACGAGTCTTCCATAGATATTCCAGCAGAAATATATATGCCCCCTCAATCCAACTGAGGGTGGGGAGGTGTGGGGAGAGGGATATAGAGGGAAAGTTCTCCAGTTGAATTTTTTTAACCAAAATAAAAGGACGAAGCCTATATTGAGGGACTTGATTTCTTCTGGTTAATTAGGTCCAAGTAGAGTTCGAATCGGAGGAACCGCGGGTAGGAATCCCTTTCCATGAGTCCATATATCCTTTTCTGAGCAAGGTCAAAGCAGTTGCAGTTTATGTTCTGTAGGTTTCCTTTAGTGTGTTCCCGTGTGTATGAATCCAGGTTGACCTGAAATTAATAAATACATCGTCAATAAAAATCCTAAAACAGCTACAGTAACCTCTATCACACAAATACAGATTATATATATATTCTAATATCTATTATATAGATAGAGAAGATAGATATATATATATATAGCAAATGGAAATATACTGTATGCTCATTTGCATGTCTTAGGCAGGTCTGCAACCCCACCTTTCACCATTATCACCCAGCACACAGCACTTCCACTGCAACAAGGGATTCTGGGAAATGACATGCAAATGAGCACACAGTGCCACTTTTTGCTTTTAAAACCATTTTAAACATGGTTCCCTATAGGCTTAAGCTTGCTGCATGGTCACAGCTTTGAGCACAGCCAGGGTTAAGATGCATAGTCAGAAAACCCACCCACAGACAACTGTTTTGACCCTAATGGGTCTCATCAGTGTGGGGTTGGTTAACTGGCTATGCAATGAAGCGAAAGGATGGGGTTTACCATACTTAGTTAAGTTATGGTGAGTAAAAAAAAGTGACAAAAAAACACCACAGCAAAGCATATAGCAAATGGAAATATACTGTATGCTCATTTGCATGTCTTAGGCAGGTCTGCAACCCCGCCTTTCACCATTATCACCCAGCACTTCCACTGCAGCAAGGGATTCTGGGAAATGACATGCACATGAGCACACAGTGCCACTTTTTGCTTCAAAAAACATTTTAAACATGGTTCCCTATAGGCTTAAGCTTGCTGCATGGTCACAGCCAGAGTTAAGATGCATAGCCAGAAAACCCACCCACAGACAGCTGTTTCGACCTTAATGGGTCTCATCAGTTAACTGGCTATGCAATGAAGCAATGAGTATGGGGTTTACCATACTTAGTTAAGATATATATATATATATATATATACAGTGGTCGACAAATCACCAAAAAATCTACTCGCCAAACAAAAAAATCTACTCGCCACCTAGTACCACACGTGTGCTGCTTGGGCCAATAGGAGCTCGCCACGATGTTAAATCCACTCGCCCGGGGCGTGCAAATGTATAGGTTTGTCGAACACTATATATATATGTATGATGGAGGGGGTAATTCTATATAGTCCAAAGCGACCAATTTGGGATGGAAATGCCTGTTGACTTCAATAGGGATTTTCACCCAAAATGTCTGCTTCAGACAGCAGAGAATAAATTCATAAATGGCTAAGATTCAACATACGCCAAAGGCCATGGACACACTCTCTCTCTCTCTCTATTCAGATTTATTAAAGGTTTGCACACCAACGTGTTTAGCGGTAATTTCTCTTGCAAAAAACATTTAGTGTTGGTGTTATTGTTAACTGTATTTAACGATGTCTTTGAAGGGGAATTCTTTAACAGTGAGGTTTATTTTTAAAGGTACAGTATGTTTGATAAATGGTGTTCTGCTGCTGGGATCTTTCAGATTAACTACATGGCACTGTCCCTTTAAAGGGACAGAAAAAGTGAGGGAAACAATTGGATTCCTACTTGAAAGGTAGTACATGTTATTTTCGTTATTGGTCTCGTTACTGTACAATAAGTTTTCTGTTTCCACCTCTAGTTGTTTTCCATGGATTTTTGTGTTTCAGTCCTAGAATATGCGACTCAACCCAAAATGAACATCTCCTACATTGTTGTACTAGCCCCGAACTTTCAAACAGCCTTATCAGGAGAGAGCAGAAAGAGACAGCAGAACGCTCCATGCTTCCAAATGCGGTGGAGCAAGAATAAGCACAAGTTGCCATAGTAGACACTACTGTAGGCTTTGGACCAGTTGAACCCTTTGGAGTCCCTCTGGCACAGCCACTACATCATGGGGTCTGGCACTCCAGGGACCCCATGATGTTTAGGATACATAGGCTTTCTGCTTGTTTTCTACGCGAGATCTTCTGTGGAGGAACACAGTCTAGCTGTCAGAGAGAGAGAGAGAAGGACCTCTTCTGTTCCTGTCATTAATGTCGTCGTCAACTGGTGATCGCTCCGAGGAGCAAACCACGTGCTCGCAATGTGCTGGGGGGACGGTGGAACTCAACCGTGGCCACTAGGGCAGTCAAAGGGTAAAAGATCAATTAACCCTCACTGCGCCCTAATGGCGTATCAGGTAAGTAATGGGCACTCGCCAGTTCTGCAAAGCGAGAAGAGGCTGGCCGCTCCAGCCATATCCAAACGGCGGTCCGTCCACTTCAGATACCGGCAAATGTCGCAGCCATGCGACCACTCCAGGAGTGAGCGCGTGACGCAGCGGTGCCGGAGGTCCCAGCACTCTACATGTTAAAATCAAGTAAACTAAAAACTCTACAGTAAAAATGAAGGTTAATAATCTGCTACACTGAGCTGACTTTTCAAGAGAAGTAATTTTATTGGGGGGGGGGGCGAGGGGGAGGGGGTTAGGGAGGGAGAATGACACCGTACAAATAAACATAGAAAACGGAGCGCTCGGTAAGCGGTTACCTCTTTGCACGACTGGATGGCAATGTACTCGGAGAAGATCTTTTTGGCCTTGGACACCATTTTGGAGTGGGACTTGACTTTCTTGTAGTCTTCGCAGGCCAGCCAGAACTCCAGGTTTTCTTCGCTGAACTCTGTGCGGAGGAACGCTCGGAATGCTGCGAGGCCATCTGCAAAAACATCAACCCCCCCAAGAGTGTCAGGCCAGACCCACAGCCATCAACCCCCCTCCCCAGGAGTGTCAGGCCAGACCCAAAGCCATCAAACCCCTCCCAAGGAGAGTATCAGGCCAGACCCACAGCAGAGAGATGCTGTTTATTCATGAGCAGCTGTGACTGACATGTTGTGTTCGTTTAACAGACGGTGCAGTCTCACATAGGACCTCAGAGCAGATCAGGGCCATTTGGTTACAGTAAGTCTGCTCATATTACCTATTGGTACAGAATCAGCCCCTGCAAAAATCTCTGACCATTCCCTGAAACTTCATACACAAGCAGAGTTCCTCTGTGAGTTTCTGGCTATAGTGTGTGGGGCTGTATTTGGTCCGTCACTTCGGCTGGATAACTATTCCATGCATTTACTACTACTGTCCTGGTGCATCTCTTACATTTATTTCCCTCCTAGATCTTGTTCATTCTTTTGAGATATTTCAATACACGCCCCCTCCCCCCCTTATTCAGGAGTCCCATATTGAGGTTCTTTAGTCTTCATTTATAAGGCTTTAGTTGATTTCATGGTAGTTATATTGTAATAGGTTAAAGCCAAGTGAATTATACTTTTATTATAACAAAAATGAGAGAAGTATAAATATTCTGAAACCATTTGTGAAAGTTCTTCCTGAAAAGGTTTGCAAACACTACTCCATCTCTCTCTGATCCTGCTCTATCTCCTAACTGGTCCTCTCATCTGCATACATCTGATCATTAGGAAGGGGCAAACAGAATTGAAGATTACCCCGTCCCCTGTTTAGATCAATTATTGTTAACGGAAACAAAGGAACAAATATTTAAAGCATTTAAATAGAACTGAAACCCTTATCTCGATACTTAGCTCAATTTAGTGCTAACAGGCTGCACCATTAAAACAATACAGAAGGCGTTAGAGGCCGAGTGCTTTCAGGTCATTGTAACCAGCCCGAGGCCGCGGACAGGTTAGAAAAGGAACACACGGTGCTACTTACATTTGTGAATTAGCAGCTTTTCAAATGATTCTCCCCACTTCAGTGCGTCTTCCGGGCTTGGTCTGGAGGGGAGGAAGAGGGAGTCGAAAAGGGGGGGGGGGGGGGGGGGGGAGAGGGGAGGGAGGGAGAGAGAGAGAGTAGGGAGGGAGAGAGAGAGAGTAGGGGGGAAGAGGAGTGGAGGAAGAGATGGGTTTTTAACAGATGCAGTGAGTTGCTGCTGCTGTAGTGATATTGAACACTATACAGGGGTGCTCAACTCCAGTCCTCAATACCCCCAAGCAGGGGAGCCACTTGTGCTGAAGCAAGGATATCCTGAAAACTTGACCTGTTGGTGGCCCTTGAGGGTTGAGCTGCAGTTGAGTACCCCTGCACTATACAAGGCAGCACTGACACATACAAAGAGAATTCATGGTAATGTGTCCCACTGTCTCCTTGCGAGATTTGTATCTCCCTCTGCCACAGAGACCAACAGATAGATGTCAAACTCTGCAGGACAGGGACTCGTTGTGACGCAAACCTGGCACACTAATGGCACACCTCATTTCCCATGGAAGCAAAGCCACACAGGTTTCCAATGTCAACGAGGGTGGGTCTGCGTGCATCTGTACGTAGGAGTGTGAAAGTGCTAATCTGTGAATACCATGATATACACACACATATATATATATATATACATACACACATATATACATACACACACACACACACACACGTGTGTGTATATATATATATATATATATATATATATATCTCAACTGTAAATATTACTGTATGTTCATTTGCATGTCTTAGACAGGTCTGCAACCCTGTCTTTCCCCATTGTCACCCAGCATACAGCGCTTCCACTGCATATATACACGTGTATTTGTGAGTTTACCAGTGTGTCCAGTATGCATGTATCTGTATGCGTGTGTGCATCAGTGTGTCTGTGTACGCATGCATCAGTGTGTCTGTGTACGCATGCATCAGTGTGTCTGTGTATGCATGCATCAGTGTGTCTGTGTACGCATGCGTCAGTGTGTCTGTGTACGCATGCATCAGTGTACGCATGCATCAGTGTGTCTGTGTACGCATGCATCAGTGTGTCTGTGTACGCATGCATCAGTGTGTGTGTGTATGCATGCATCAAATCAGTGTGTCTGTGTACGCATGCATCAAATCAGTGTGTCTGTGTACGCATGTATCAAATCAGTGTGTTTGTGTACAAATGTATCAAATCAGTGTGTCTGTTTGGGCATGTATCAGTGTGTCTGTGTACGCATTTAGCAGTGTGTTTGTGTACGCATGTATACACCCCCCTGCCCCGATACACCCACCCCGATACACATACTGTATAGGCACACTGATACACACACACAAACATATGCGCACACACACACACACACCGATACACATACTGTGCACACCAATATATACAAAGCTACATACAGATGTACACACTTATATACTGAGGACATTGGCTTATGCACACAATGCAGCATTGACATTACAAAGTTGCATGCAGGTATCTCACATGTATTACATCTCAGCTGCTACATTGCAGGAGACTGCAGCGAATCTGACTGCAAGTGATTTAAGAATAACAGCTGGAGATACTGTATTGTGAGCAAAGCCCAGGGATTTCCTTTCTGAGGTTTAGCCAAGCAGTATAACATAGAACAATGAAAATCTGTGTCTATCCCCAGAAATCCAGCCAACAATGTTTAATCCCAGGGAAAAGGCGATGAAATAATCGCAGAACACCGTTATTTTAAAACTATTGCATTAAAAAAAAAAATACTATTGAGGCATTTAATAGATATACTGAAATAATTGTATATGAGGGAAAACACATTACAACAAAAAAATATGATTACATTAATCTCCAAATATGAATGTAATTTTCACACATACACATCCTCTACGTTTGAGAAAGGGATGCTTCAGAAGCCCCCAGTCCCATTTCTGCTTCTAGACCAGATACTGCACATAAGATGTAAACCTTTCTAAAGTCACATACACACAGCTTTTCCACCCTGTGGAAAATTCCTTGAAACCAGGGGCGCTCTTGAATTACAACCAATAATAACTCCGCTGCAGAACAGCATGAGAAATGCAGGCCGTAGGAAATCATTGATCTGAGACCCCGTTAGGATTTCCAGCTCTATTGCCAACAATTTCAGTGATCAGTTTCTTGTTCAACCTTAAACGTGTCACACAAAAAGCCCTTCTCAGTAATGCAGCAAATGCAATTCCTGGCTATTAAACACGGCTTCGTGTTCGTTACAGGACAGATGGTCACATTTTTAACCCCTGCCTTTCGTGCCCTAAATCAGCAGTGTCAGAATTGTTACCCATTTGAATGAAGCAGAACTTACTTGATTGACCTGAGGGCTTTGTCCAGTTTGCTGGCAGTGTTTGGGCCTGGGGACTCGTTCCTCTTCCGAAACAACCCCAGGCGATTCTTCATGTCTTTGGCCCTAGAAAAAATAAATTAAAAAAAATTCAACATAGAAAGAAAACTCTGGTATTTAACCCCTCTGCTACCAAAAAAGGTCCCACCACATTATGGGATTACAAAAACATCGCCCGCTGGTTAAAAACATTCCAAGGGTTCCAAAAAGCCCCCGGAACGCAGATTCTGCCATGATAGTTCCCGTGCTGTTATACTAAATCCCGGCTCATTTCTTTTTTAAGGCACAATAACAGAAAACACCTACTCTTTCATTGTATGCCTTCGCTGCAGGTTCCCGCACGCGTTTTTACTGCGGCCAACACTGAGTAGCACCTCCGAATGGAATTCGATTGTCCGTGGTTTCGAAAAATCCCGGAAAAAAGGCATTTTTAAAAAACAAACAAACAAAAAAAAGAACTATTCCCCTGATTGGGCTGTAAAAAAACCCCAACAAAACACCCTACTTCATACAGAGCAGCCCTGTTACAGGGAACAGCCTTCAACAGCTAAAACGGTTAGGGGGTGTTGTACTGTATGCGGGTCCGGTTAGGGGGTGTAGACGGGTCCGTTTAGGGGTTGGTGTATGCAGGTCAGGTTAGGGGGTGTTGTATGCTGCTCCGGTTAGGGGGTGTTGTATGCTGCTCCGGTTAGGGGGTGTTGTATGCTGCTCCGGTTAGGGGGTGTTGTATGCTGCTCCGGTTAGGGGGTGGTGTATGCAGGTCAGGTTAGGGGGTGTTGTATGCTGCTCCTGTTAGGGGGTGTTGAATGCTGCTCCGGTTAGGGGGTGTTGTATGCTGCTCCGGTTAGGGGGTGTTGTATGCTGCTTCGGTTAGGGGGTGTTGTATGCAGGTCCGGTACGGGTTGGTGTATGCTGCTCCGGTTAGGGGGTGTTGGAGTGAGGCTATGGTCTAGGGGGGGGGGGTTGGATGAGATCCGGTTTAGGGGGTGTTGTATGCTGCTCCGGTTAGGGGGTGGTGTATCCAGGTCCGGTTAGGGGGGGTTGTAGGTAGATGTACCTGCGCACAGGCTAACTGTGTGCAGGGCCAGAGAAATCCTTCAGATCCCCTGCATTCCGGTTTAGTTCTGCAAGCTCTGTCTTCTACTGGGAGCCTAGGTAGGAGCCGGGAAGGAGGAGTAAAGAATACTGAGAGGCATGTGTTTGAGGGAATGGTGTGTCAGCTCCCTGCAGACTGATGGAGGGGGGAGAGGGAGGGGGGGCTGGCAGACCTCTCTGTGCTTCACAGACTAAATCTGTGGAGGGACTGGGGGCAGGAAACGGCTATATAGCTATTTATGACAACCCCTCCGCTAGTTACCATAGCAGCCGAAGGGGAAAACATGGCAGAGAGCAGGGAATAGTAGTGGTTTTCAGGAGGGACGGGTAAAAGGAGCCAGCGATGGGATTACTCGTGCCTATTTTTAGACTCCGTGCATTTTGGCGATTTTTCATGCGGAAGAAATCACAATTACCGACACGGTAGCAGAAATTATTACAGATACAGATGCACTGTAAATGCGACTAACTGGTACATAGCTAAGCGAAATGCCTCTGTAAATGTTCACATTGATATGTAATTACCAGGAAAAGGTGTTACATACAGAAGCACAGGGAGGCACAGATTACTGTGCCAGTGACCAAGGCGGGGGATTGAACCCACAAATCACAGCACTATACAACCTCTGTTCTAGATCCATGGCTCCCACCCCAGGCCCATTCTATGCCACAAGCGACATGTTCTGTGCATGTTTGTTGGTGGGCTGTGTACTTGGCTTGGGTGTGTGTGTATTTAGGGGGGAGGCCGGCGTGTGTGTATTTTGGGGGATGGGAGGGTGTTTGTGTGTGTATGTATTTAGGGTGGAGAATGTGTGTATTTAGGGGAGTGTGTTATTAGGGGGGTGGATGTGTTTTTTGGGGTGTTATCCCCCTACCAATTAGCACCATCAATAATCCAACTGATCCCATTCTTTCAACATACCAAGAATGCGAATCCTGCTGCCACTAAGCAAAAGATTGAGAAGTATATTAAAAGAAAATCCGTACATCGCACTAATGAAAGGTTAGAGAATGTCAGGCCCCTCTACAAAATGTGAATGAAGAAAAGAAGCCGGCACCTTAACGCTGTAATTATCTGGAGTCCAAGTTCTCAAATGTCAAACCAACAGTATGTTATTCTCCGCTCTGAGAGGGGCTTTCCCCCCAATATATGTGCTAAATAAACAAAATCACACACACACACACACACACACACACACACACACTGCAGGGGGAAAACATGCCACTGTGTGCTCACCGCATCAGTACTGCAAAATGGTTTGTATAAAACACGACCTGCATTTTAATATCTGCAAAGATACTCAAGAGGTTGTGACTGTTGCGATTTCCTACCACTCTGTAACCTAAGACACAGAAAAGGCAAGAACCAAAAAAAATGGAACGCGAGAGCTGGCCCAGCCATTCTGGGAAACGCAAGTTTGCACAAGTAAATACTATTAACCCCTTTGCAGCCAGAAGAGAGCTGCGATGGGCTGCTGGCCAACACAATACATCTATTTCCAGCAGATCGCCTCAGGTTTGCCATGAGCATGCACTAGACAGAAAGCAACTTGTAGGATTGTAAATGATCCTAAAGCTCAAGTGTGAGAGGGAACTAGAAGGTACCACTACTTTTAATGTATTTGTTTTTACTACTAAACCCAAAATGCCACAACTTTTTTTCTTCTTCAGTTTTTAATTTAAAAAAAGTCTTTATTTTAGAAACTCTCCTATTCTGCTCCAGAAGCGTAACATATTGCATACATCTTTCTAAAACACGATTCTACCCCAAAGTTTAACCCCGACAGCATAATTAACCCCCGATCATTGGAATTGCTCTTCCTAGAAGCCTTTAAAACAAAAAAAAAAATATATATATATATATATATATATATATATATATATATATACTGTATACACACACACACACACACACACACACACACACACACACACAGATCCTTAAAATGGACAGGGGTTACAGAAATGAAAAAATCCATTCTCTGGGAGTGAGTTGATGTATCACGCTGCACTCACAGCCCTTACAATGCCATCAGGTTACTGTACTTACTACTACTGCACATCACATCACTCTGTATAACATGCAAACAAAAACAATTCTCCTACCTTTCTAGATATCTCTCTGAAAAGTCAAGCACAGTGTGATACATTTGTTCTGTGTGTCTGTGTGTGTCCTGCTTTGTGCACAAGCAGCAATAACCCCCCAGAAAGCTGCATGTATGATAAATAGGAGAGAGGGGTGTGGACCTGCCTGGCAATATGCTTCCCAGCCAATGGGCAGGCTCTGGATTACAGCCCCGCATAGCATGGTAGAATGGACAAGGCTGGGCTATTGTATTCGAGTCCCCTTAATGGGACAGCTGACACGTGTGCACAGCTGACAAGCGTATGACGGGAATTTGGGACTTTGTATAAGAAAACCCCACTTGGTTCACATGGACATATATCCTCGCATACCTGTACAAAACAGGACACGCATGTCAATGTCCCTGTCTAAGGCTGCGTCCAAAGACACTGCAGCCGTGCGGAGGCTGAGGGAAAGCGGGTGCTTTCCCTGGCCTTAGTACGCGCACCGTCCGGGGGCGTGCCTATGGGCGGGCCAGTGACATCACGGAGCTGGTTCGCCCTCAGTTTTGACTGATTTCTCGCGCATTGCGCGCCCGCTTCCGCGCGCACTCGCCCGCACGCCGTATAGACGCGATCACTGCAGTCTGATCGCTCGCCTCCGCACGGTCTGTCTATGTATGGACGCAGCCTAAGCTTAAGTCCATGCTGCCGCAGATCGCGCGGAGATGTCCGTGCGCGGCGTGATCAAATTGCCTTAAGGCATTGATCGCACCCATAGACTGCGCGACAGAAGGAGGGGGCGCGTGTTGCACGAGGAATCAGTTGAAACTGATTTCTTGGCCGACGGGAAGGTCACGTGAGCGGTTCGCCCAATGAGGGTGAACCAGCTCCGTGACGTCACAGACACGCCCCCCCGATGGCGCATCTAGCATGTCCGAAAAACGCACCCGCTTCACGCGGGTGACGTCACGGACGCGCACGCCTCCGCGTGGGCGAAGGCTGTATGGACTCAGCCTAACAGTTGGGTAGGCTGAAGATGGGCACCTAATGACAGCCCTTTCAGTGCATTGATGCTGAACAGGTTGTGCCGGGCATTAACCCTTTCCCTGCCAGTTCAAACCTGGACATCACGTTTGCAGTGAAAAACACGGGCGTAATGTTGACAATGATTGGAACTCCGGGGATACGGTTTCAACTTTACCTCGTTTTATACCCAAAAATGAGCATACAAATAGGGATATTCTGTTAAATAAAACGGTAGAGGATTACAGACTACTTTGCTATATTGCATGAAAGAAAAACGGATTTATAATATCCCAGTGGAACAGAGACGTGCAATAATTGCCGTGACGATTAACAAATGTTTACCCCCCCCCATATATTTGCAAAGTCGTGAAAACGTGTTTCTCTATTTTTACCCCCAGCATTTTCAATCTCTTGCAAAAGTCAATGAAAACCTAAAAAAATATTTTAAAAAATCGTCAGAAACCACCACAATTTTTCCTGCTGAAGGAGCACTGACAATCTTACTGCTGATGTCACTCACCAGTTTGAATCCTAGTATCAGACCTCCTGGTGACATTGGGAAGGTCAGATTATAAGGTTTCTTGACATTTGATTGGTTTAAGGGCCGTCACATGACACGACAGCCCTTGAAAAATCAAATTTTGCCGGCTACCAGTTTTCGAGACAGCGCTCCGTCGCGCTTACTATAAGCGCATGCTGCGGTGGCGGCGGCAATGCATTTGTTTTCGGCAACGTCTCGTCGCCGGCACTACTGTATAAGCGCGGCCTTAGGCAGGGATTCCTTGTGCCTACAGAAAGTTCTACAGTACAATATGTATGTGGTGTGTGTGTTATACACATACTGTATACAGAGTGTATACATATATATATATATATATATACACTGTATATATACACACTCTGTATACAGTATGTGTATAACACACACACACACACACACACATACATATTGTACATATATATATATCATATTATCTATATATATATATATAATATCTATATACAAGTGTTTGAACAACTCACCAAAAAATCGACCTCGCCACACAAAAAATCTACTCCGCCACCTAGTACCAAACGTGTGCTACTTGGGCCAATATTTACTCCCAGGGGGTTAAATCCACTCGCCCGGGCGAGCAAATTATAGGTTTGTCGAACACTGTATATATATATATATATATAACAGTGTTCGACAAACCTACATTTGCTCGCCCCGGGCGAGTGGATTTAACCCCGGCGAGTAAATATTGGCCCAAGCAGCACACGTTTGGTACTAGGTGGCGAGTAGATTTTTTTGTGTGTGCGATAGATTTGTTTGGTGATTTGTCAACCACTGTATATATATATATATATATATCTATATATATATTATATATATATCATATATATATATACATATTGTACATGTATATATACACACACACACTTAAGCAAGATGGTGATATGCTAATCTTGCAAATATATATATATACACACACTTTTTTTAACAGGTTGTGAATATTTACAATTCTCTAACGTTGCCGATATGCACAAATCTCTACAGTAAAAGACAAAAGTTAAGAAATAGAGTAAACAAAAAAAAAAAAGAAAGAAAATATTCAAATTTTTTTTGATTTACACAACTCATTTTTTTGTACAACAATTTGACATTTACCCGATTACATAAATAACCCCGGACAGTGAAAGGGGTTAAATGGCCGTTTTGTAACAAAATTGCTCTATAAATCCTAGCCCAGACGCTACACACACGTCAAAAACACAGTCCATAAACAACGGTAGAATTTAGGATTTCTGTAACATTTGTTATTGTGCTTCCCCCCCCCCCCCCCCGTTTCTTTCAACAAGGTTAAATGATTAGAACTGGGTACGTGGAATCAGAATGCCCACCAACATCTTTTACCAATTTCAATACTCTTCCTGCAGGAGGTTCTCATTTCAGGCAATAGCACCAGATATGTGCCAGGCCTCTTATATACACCTCTCAGCACATATCTGATGCCTCCGGGAACATCTGCTTAGCTTTGGGGGTGTATAACATCTTAGTATCATTTATTATACGTTTTCTTTTGCACCATTTATGTAATGTTGTTTATTTTGTAACGTGTCACTGCGCCAGTGTATGTTAATGTGTATATATATGTAACGCGTCACTGCGCCAGTGTAGGTTAATGTAATTTATGTAACCCTTCCACTGCCCGGTATATGTTATGTATATTTATGTAACCGTCACTGCCGCCAGTGTATGTAATGTTATTTTATGTAACGCGTCACTGCGCCGTGTATGTTAATGTATATATATGTAACGGTCACTCTGCGTCGGTTTATGTTAATGTATATTTCCCTCCCTCCCCCCCTGATAAGCGTGGTTGAACACGTGAAACGTGCTGTCGGGACGAGGGCGTCACTCTCGTGACGTCACTCCAAGTGGCGACATCCTATCGTTGTCTAACGAGCAGGCTTGTATTTTGTGGGCATACTTTCATTTGATTTGTCCGATAAACATCTCTATTTGGAGATAGAACAAGATTATTTAACCTTGTATACTTCTATTGATGTAAGATAGTGGCATATGTTTGCTATTTGGATATTGTGGTTATTGGCAGCAAACGCCGTGTTTGCTATGACAATCCTGGTTACTCTCTGCAAATATAATATCCAATGAGATACTATTGAAGCAGTTTCACGGGCTAATACATCTTGTTTCTCTTGCTATTTACAAAGCTTCCACATTGTACTCAGCCAACCTGCCAACTATATATTTTAGTGGCATATTGGATGGATAATATCTTTGCAACTAGCTACAATCCAATAGCCGATTTTGGGAAATCACTTGTACCCTGCTGTGAGTATCTTAAGTAGTGTACTAATACAAAGACTGAGAATTGAACTCTGATTGATCTGATTATTGCCGCCTACGGTTGTCTGACATACCACATATGTAATAGCACAATTAGGCTCCAATATTTATTCCACAGATCTAATGTTACTGCATCACACTGCCACCATTAATTAGAATTATATATACCATATAATACAGTACCTATATGATCGTAGCCATACCATATTAGTAGTACCAGTACTTATTTTGGATGTCATATGAGTATAGAAGATATACATTAACATTTGTCTCTATTATGGATCATTTACCATCAGCCACATTAGCATGGGGATTTTTAAATAAGTATATGTGTTTTTAGCCTTCTATGTAGAATTAATAAATTTTATTATTTTTGATTTCCGCGTGATTCTGGGCAACTTACCAGTATTTTGTAGTATATACTACAGGGCTAATTTTTAGTCCATTTCAGACCACTTCAGGATTGAGTGCTCAATAGAGGGAATCCTTCTGATCACCTTTCTGATCAACACTGTTATATCATAACACTATCCTCCAGAGCCCCTTTCACTTTACTCTATTGTAATTATGGTGATGCGGTCTCATCATCTATACTCTGTATATTATGTAACCGTCACTGCGCGCGGTGTATGTTATGTATATTTATGTAACCGTCCTGCGCCGTGTATGTTATGTATATTATGTAACGCGTCACTGCGCCGGTGTATATTAATGTATATTTATGTAACGCGTCACTGCGCAAGTATATGTTATGTATATTTATGTAACACGTCACTGCACAAGTGGAAGTTATGTATATTTATGTAACGCGTCACTGCGCCAGTGTATGTTAATGTATATTTATGTAACGCGTCACTGCGCCGGTGTATGTTAATGTATATTTATGTAACGCGTCACTGCGCCGGTGTATGTTATGTATATATATGTAACGCGTCACTGCACAAGTGTATGTTATGTATATTTATGTAACACGTCACTGCACAAGTGGAAGTTATGTATATTTATGTAACACGTCACTGCGCCGGTGTATGTTATGTATATTTATGTAACACGTCACTGCGCCGGTGTATGTTAATGTATATTTATGTAACGCATCACTGCGCCGGTGTATGTTATGTATATTTATGTAACGCGTCACTGCGCCGGTGTATGTTATGTATATTTATGTAACGCGTCACTGCGCCGGTGTATGTTATGTATATTTATGTAACACGTCACTGCGCCGGTGTATGTTAATGTATATTTATGTAACGCGTCACTGCGCCGGTGTATGTTAATGTATATTTTGTAACGAGTTCACTGCGCCGGTGTATGTTATGTAATTTATGTACCGTCACTTGCGCCGGTGTATTTTATGTATTTATGTAAGCACGTCACTGCGCCGGTGTATGTTAATGTATATTTATGTAACGCGTCACTCTTGTGCGCCTGTGTATGTTAATGTATATTTTATTACGCGTCACTGCGCCGGTGGTATGTTATGTATATTTATGTAACTCTTCACTGCGCCGGTGTATGTTAATGTATATTTATGTACGCATCACTGCCCGGTGTAGTTATGTATATTATGTAACGCGTCACTCTGCGCCGGTATGTTATGTATATTTATGTAACGCGTCTCTTGCGCCAGTGTATGTTATGTATATTTATGTAACGCGTCACTGCGCCAGTGTATGTTATGTATATTTATGTAACACGTCACTGCGCCGGTGTATGTTATGTATATTTATGTAACACGTCACTGCGCCGGTGTATGTTAATGTATATTTATGTAACACGTCACTGCGCCGGTGTATGTTAATTTATTTTATGTAACGCGTCACTGCGCCGGTGTATGTTTATTATATTTATGTAACTCGCATGCGCCGGTGTATGTTAGTATATTTATGTAACACGTCCTGCGCCGGTGTATGTAATGTATATTTAATGTAACGCGTCACTGCGGTGGTGTTGTTAATGTTATTTATGTAACCTCGTCACTGCGCCTGTGTATTTATGTATATTTATGTAACGCATCACTGCGCCGGTGTATGTTATGTATATTTATGTAACGCGTCACTGCGCCGGTGTATGTTATGTATATTTATGTACGCGTCTCTGCGCCAGTGATGTTATGTTATTTATGTAACCGTCACTGCGCAGTGTATGTTATGTATATTTATGTAACACGTCACTGCGCCAGTGTAGTTATGTATATGTAACGCGTCACTCGCCGGTGTATGTTATGTATATTTTGTGTACGCGTCACTGCGCCGTGTATGTTAATTGTATTTATGTAACGCGTCACTGCGCCAGTGTATTTTATGTATATTTATGTACGCGTCTCTCCGCGCAGTTGTATGTTAATGTTATTTTATGTAACGCGTCACTGCGCCAGTGTATGTTATGTATATGTAACGCTCACTCTGCGCCTGGTGTATGTTAATGGTATATTAATGTACCGTCACTGCTCCGGTGTATGTTAATGTATATTTAGTAACGCGTCTCTGCGCCAGTGTATGTTAGTATTTTATGTAACACGTCCTGCGCCGGTGTATGTTTATGTTATATTTATGTAACGCGTCACTCTGCTGCCTTAGGATGGATGTATATGTAACGCGTCACTGCGCCGGTGTATGTTAATGTATATTTATGTAACGCGTCTCTACGCCGGTGTATGTTAATGTATATTTATGTAACGCGTCACTGCGCCGGTGTATGTTAATGTATATTTATGTAACGCGTCTCTACGCCGGTGTATGTTAATGTATATATATGTTACGCGTCTCTGCGCCAGTGTATGTTAATGTTGTATATTTATATTATGTTCCGACTCTCTTGTACTGCCCTGCAGAATATGTTAGTGCCATGCAAGTACATGAGAATGGTGGTGCCTTGTACTCCAAGAAGAAACCGGCGGTTTAGAAATCTCTATAGTACAGTATCATTCTTCCATGATGAACCTTAACTTTGGTTGCCTAAAATGTATCACTACCTACAAAACTGGTGTCATGTCACAATATCGTTATACATTCTGCCTTGCCCTAAAAACAAAATCGATAAAGAAGCCCCAAACAGCCAATATAATATAACATAGAATATATCATAGAATATAACATATAATATAACTCTATTTCATTCATTTCTGTGTCTTTCTCACAAGTACGGGACATTTGGTTCAATCTTGTGGCCAAAACACATAAAGCTACAGCCACGTCACAGCAACCCTATCGTCTCCTACACCAGGGGTTCTCCACTCCTCAAGCCCCCCCCCCCCCCCCCAGGGCACGCTCCCCCCTTGTCCCCCCCCCCCCCCCCCCAAAGGTCGTTTTCAGGATATCCCTGCTTCAGCACAGGTGGCTCAACAGGTCCCTGCTTCAGCACTGGTGGCCCAAAGAGCCTCTGACTGAGCCACTTGTGCTGAAGCTGGGATATCCTGAAAACCTGACCTGTTGTGTGTGGCTTCAGGACTAGAGTTGAGCCCGTCTGCCCTTCACTAACAATTGTATACCGTGCCCTTTGTATTTCATCCACTGTAGAGGTAACAAAACAATGATATATATCCGCAGCATGGGATGCGTGACATGTGGTTCATGAAAGGTTAACATTTATACGCGCTGTGTGCGCGCACGCCGTAGTGCAGGTAAAACGTGTTAAAAAACACAAATGCCCATATATAGTAAAAACAATCAAAAAAAATAATTCAGTGATATATATATATATACAGTATATATATATATATATATATATATATATATATATATATATATATATATATATATATATATATATATATATACTCACTGTGTAACGGGTATTCCCCCACCCAATCGCATATAGTGTGTGTGTGCGGGGAACCTAATGTTACCAGGTGTGGTGCGCTATACCTGTCAGGCTCACAGGAGGCCTGAGCCTCCGCTAGTGAGAGCCTGGGGTGAATCCTCTGGAACGATCTTCTAATTACGACGCCTCCACCTGTGCAGGATTGTAGGAGTGTAGAATGCCCCCTACACAGGACCCAAATATATGAACCACATACACCAAGGTATATATAACACAGGTTTACTATATGGGCAGATAAAACACAATACACATGCATCAACAATATGACATCAACAGTACATAACTTCAGTGTCACCCTGTAACACTACTAAGCACAACTATCCACACACCTCGCAGGGCCTTAACCCCACACAGTATTCCCAAAGTCCTTGTACCCAAAGTCCCAAGAGTTCCCAAACCCCACCCACGTGTGGGACAGCGCTGCCCACTAAGATGAAGTGTATAGGTGGTGCACTTGGTGACTTGGATAATACCTGCCCGTTGCTCCTGCTACCGGGTGCGCAGATGACCTTTACTTGGAATCCCTTGTTCCAGGAGATGATCCAAGATGCCTCAACGGTGGGTGGCTCCCGCATGGAGTGATCCACCTTTATAATGTCTCTTATCCTTGCTAACGCAGAGGATGTTATACCTTCACGCAATTCACCTTCACAGCAATTCCCCTTCACACAATTGCCAGGATAGTTACGTAACCTGGCTGGACCCTCACTTGTCTAGGTTCTACAGGACCCTGTCCCTAGTCTAAGGGGAGTCCCTGTAGTAACCACAAGCTGAGGTGAGTAGGGCATAGCTGGGGCCTAAGGGGAAACTTCTGGCCTAGTGCATGAGGCTACTTTCCTCCCTGCACAAACACACCCTCCCCTCTCTGTGTCCCAGCTCCTAACTGACAATCCCTGTCTGCACACAACATTGTTGCAACTTTGCAGCATGAGAATCTGTCAGCCTTATTGGCTGTCTGGCTGCCTGTGACCAGGGTGAAAGTGCAGTCCCCAGAGGCTGCTGGGAATTGTAGTCCTTGGTGGCTCTCTTTAACATTGGGGCCTCGTGCGCGCTGTGTAATGGCCGCTGTCGCTGCTAACTGCGCATGTGCGAACTGGGGGATGTCCCTGACTATGGAGCGCCTCTCCTCACTCCCTGTAATGGCTGCCGTATCGCATCTGGGGCTATACTGCGCGTGCGCGAGCTGCCGCGCATGTGTGAACGCACACAAGATGGCGACGCCCTGTAGCTGATGTCGCCGGGAGCCCCCGGTGACGCGATCACCCCTGCAACTGCCCTCACGTTGTCGCAGGTAAGAGAGAGTAGAGAAACCGCTGTCGGGGAGCCAGAGGGGACCTGTCTACAACTGTATATATATATAATTATATAATATATATATATATATATATATAGTATTATAGATATATTTACTCTTTTCTTCTCTCTCTGTCTCTTCTCTCTCTCTCTCTTCTCTCTCTCCCTCACCCCTGTCTGCTCAAAACTCTGCACTGTCGTAGGCAGGGTCTGCAACCCCGCCTTTCCCACCAAACCCAGCATACAGCACTTCCACTGCAGCAAGGGATTCTGGGAAATGACATGCAAATGAGCACACAGTGTCACTTTTTTGCCCTCAAAAACATTTTTAACATGGTTCCCTATAGGCTTAAGCTTGCTGCATGGTCACAGCTTTGAGCACAGCCAGGGTTAAGGTGCATACCCAGCAAACCACCCACAGACAGCTGTTTCGACCTTGATGGGTCTCATCGTGTGGGTTGATTTTACTGGGTATGCATGAGAGGCTATGGGATAGGCTATACCATAATACTGAGTTAAGTTATGGTGAGTAAAAAAATGACTATATATATATATATATATCTCCAACACTTATTACCACAGCAAAGGCCATCCTCTCATTTCTGGGGGAAGAGACCTCTCAGTGGACAACTCATTCACGTGTACCAGGACCTGCTGATTAAATGGTGGTGGGTGGGTGAGCTTAAGCTAAGGATGAGGGGCCACAAACTCCCTAAACTATTTACAATGAAAAACCAATATAAGCGAGCGTGTAACACAGACCCACAATAGATTTATTTGTGTCACTCTCCCAGCAGCACTCCATTGACAAAAATAATGATAAATACACACATTATACTGTCAGTCTGGGTATGTCTACAAGAAAAACCAAGAGGAATGTATGAGATTTACAGACACTGCAAAGTTTCAGTGGAAATGCTACACTAAGCAGCAACTAGGTCCTCATGTCTACTTCACTCCAACTAGTGCTACGTACACTTCAGTACTGATGAAGTGGAGCGGATAAATAGGGGGAAGAAACGCTTGAGATGTGGGCAGTACAGGAAAGGAGACCTCAGTTTCCATGTGTGGATTGATTTATTGGAATGGTTTCATGACGTGCTGCTAAGAGTTCTGCATTATATTCCTTTGTGCAGACATTGCCATCTAGTGGCCAGCGGAAAACTGGAGGCTGGGAGCATGTGGGCAGATTCAGTGCTCAAGGCCACCATTAGGTCAAGCTTTCAGGATTCCCTGCTTCAGCACAGGGGGCCCTCGACTGAGCTACTAGTTGAGCCACCTGTGCTGAAGCAGGGATATCCTAACCCGTTGGTGGGCCTGAGGGCTGGAGTTGGCCACTCCTGTATTGGGAAATAACGGTAAGTGACCGTTATCCTGAGCACAGACACCAGGCCCTCCCCACTATGGAGATTGCCTCATGGTGTGAGTGGTGGGGTTGCTCCAGCTTGCACGCGGTACTAACAGTACAAGGGGAGTTCTCTCTTTATGACCACGAGGTCTGTGTATCATTACACAGGCTGACTCCACTGCAGATTAATTATGACACACAGGTTCAGTCACCGCCCCCACTTACCAAGCACAGAAAATATAGGTTTTGTACAAGCCCCCTTTGTGTTGTGTTCTCGTCCATCGCACACGTCATTGTGGAATCCTCCACCCATCATAACCGAACTGTGCAGGTTTTGCAACTACTACCAGCTTCATAAGGCAGCCGCAGGCTACGGGTGCCCACCATTTTGCCTGTGGTCCCAGACTTGGCAGTTTAAGTGTGTGCAACCCAACAGGCAAAACACTAGTGCAGGGTGGGCCAACTCCAGTCCTCAGGCCACCATAGGCCAGGTATTCGGATATCTCTGCTTCAGCACAGGTGGCTCAATTAGTGGCTAAGTCTTTGACTTTTACTTGACATTGAGTCACCTGTTCTGAAGCAGTGGCTGATGACTTGTTGATGGCACTTGAGGACTAGTTGACAGTTGAAGACTAAGTCCTCGGACATAGTAAGCGCTTAGGTGCTGCTGCTCGCTGCTGCTTGCTGCCGCTCGCTCTACCAGGACTTTTTTCCTGTCCTGGCAGAGGAGACAGCAAGCCGGTTGGGAGGCGGGTTATCACTGTGTGTGTGTCACTTGGTGCGTCATGTGTGTGTGTATCACTTTGAAGTGGTCTGTGTTTTGTGTGCCACTGGGGAACCTGTGGTGTGTGTATATGTGTGTGTGATTATATATATTTTAAAAATTAAAAAAAAAGATATAAGAATAAATTATTTATTAACATTGTGCAACTTTGATAATATATTCGCCACGCACACACATCCCACCCATAGACACATACACACTACAAACACACACACACAACACATACATACACACCTTCACACATACATACACACACATGCACACACACACACATCCACACACACACACAATCACATCACACACCCACACATTCACAGACCACACAACACACACACACACACACACAACACCAGCACACAAACCTCACCACACAACACACACACACACCCTCACACATCACACATCAACCCACACAGAACACCACACACACACACACACAAACACTACATCACACACACACCACCACACCACTCACACATTCACACACACCACAACACATCACACATACACACACTCACCACACATACCCACCTACCAACACACAGACACACACCACCCACCACAATGCACACACACACAATGCACATCACACATACACACATCACACAGCACATACACACACCACACACAACACACAACACACAACACACACACACACACACACACACACCCACACACACAAATCACACACAACACCACCTGCTGCCACCACTCTCCGGACACAACCCCTCCTCATTCCCCCCCCCCCCCTACCCGCTCAACCCCCCCTCTCTCCCCTCAGGCAGGAGCCACTACTTGATCAGCAGAGGGACACATCACCCGCTCCCCCCCCCCCCCCACGGGCAGCACAACACCCCTCCATCTCCCGTGCGGCAGGGCAGCACAATATCGGAAGAAGTGGACACATCACCCCTCCCCCCCCCCAGCCAAGCCCCCTCCATCTCCCCACTAGCAGCCACAGATCGGGCAAAGGGCACATCACCGCCAGCCCACTACAACACACACACACACACTCACTCACTCCCGCGCCAAACAATATACTCGTCACCACCGATTCCATTCCTGCTCGTCTTTCATTGGATGCTGAGCGTCACGTGAGCGGAGTCAGCGGGAATTTAAAATTTCACTGTCGGCTCTGTTCAAGCGCGCCTCAGCAAGCAACGAAGCATGCGCGAGCCCTCTACTAAGCCCTTTAATTGCGGCTGTAGGGGCTCAGTGGCAAGCATCACAGCGAGAGCAAGCGGGAGCAAGCAAGCACTAACCATGCCTACCTAAGCCTCTGACTGAGCCAATTGTGCTGAGCGGGATATGTGTAAAACCTCCCTGTTTGGTGGTCATTGGGTCTGGAGTGGCCACCCCTTGCTCTAGGGAATCCACGTGCAAAATGGATGGAACCTACACGTGGGCAGGAAGTTAAAATGACAGACGCCCACGTGGGATTTCGTTTGAATGCCACTACCCAGAATCCTTGTATACAGCTGCATGACATTGGGGTCCAGAGGAGATGGTTTATTGTGAAGCTGGTAGCGGTATAAACCAAAGCCAGTTAAAACTACTATATTCCCCAGAATCCCTGAGAACAGTTTAGCCACTGTTAATGTGAAATGGGGTGTATGTGGAAGTCTCATACACGCATTGGTTTCTTAGCTTTACTATACCCTTGTTATCTACACCTATCCCCTTCAAAACTTCATTGTGTTACTCACTTCTGAGAAATATTGCTGTGAAAACAAAGGGATATTATAAAAACAGTGTCTAATCATCCGTGCTTAAAATCCTTAGTAGTAGTTGTACCAGGCCGGATCTCAATACACATCGAGGCAACGTAATCTTACACTTATACAGAAAGTTTATAAAACATTTGTGCTCCACACAAATACCAAGGAGAGTAACACTTAAAAATATTCTCCCTTCTTTAAAAAATGAAATGTTTTCTTTCTGCAATTACAAAGTCTGAAAATTAACTATTTTCCTAGCCCACCCCCACCCCCCCCCCTATGACACACATTTTTAACATGGTTCCCTATAGGCTTAAGCTTGCTGCATGGTCACAGCTTTGAGCACAGCCAGGGTTAAGGTGCATACCCAGCAAACCACCCACAGACAGCTGTTTCGACCTTGATGGGTCTCATCAGTGTGGGGTTGATTTTAACTGGGTATGCATGAGAGGCTATGGGATAGGCTATACCATAATACTGAGTTAAGTTATGGTGAGTAAAAAAAGTGACATATATATATATATATATATCTCCAACACTTATTACCACAGCAAAGGCCATCCTCTCAGTTCTGGGGGAAGAGACCTCTCAGTGGACAACTCATTCACGTGTACCAGGACCTGCTGATTAAATGGTGGTGGGGTGGGTGAGCTTAAGCTAAGGATGAGGGGCCACAAACTCCCTAAACTATTTACAATGAAACACACAATATAAGCGAGCGTGTAACACAGACCCACAATAGATTTATTTGTGTCACTCTCCCAGCAGCACTCCAATTGACACAAATAATGATAAATACACACATTATACTGTCAGTCTGGGTATGTCTAACAAGAAAAACCAAGAGGAATGTATGAGATTTACAGACACTGCAAAGTTATCAGTGGGAAATGCTACACTAAGCAGCAACTAGGTCCTCATGTCTACTTCCAACTAGTGCTACGTACACTTCAGTACTGATGAAGTGGTGAGCGGATAAATAGGGGGGAAGAAACGCTTGAGATGTGGGCAGTACAGGAAAGGAGACCTGACAGTTTCCATGTATGTGGATGTGATTTATTGGAATGGTTTTCATGACGTGCTGCTAAGAGTTCTGCATTATATTCCTTTGTGCAGACATTGCCATCTAGTGGCCAAGCAGAAAACTGGAGGCTGGGAGCATGTGGGCAGATTCAGTGCTCAAGGGCCACCATTAGGTCAAGCTTTCAGGATATCCCTGCTTCAGCACAGGGGGCCCTTCGACTGAGCTACTAGTTGAGCCACCTGTGCTGAAGCAGGGATATCCTAACCCGTTGGTGGGCCTTGAGGGCTGGAGTTGGCCACTCCTGTATTGGGAAATAACGGTAAGTGACCGTTATCCTGAGCACAGACACCAGGCCCTCCCACAGTATGGAGATTGCCTCATGGTGTGAGGTGTCTTGCGGTTTGCAGCACAGCTATCAGGATGACTGAGTACAAGGGGAGGTTCTCTCTTTATGACCACGAGGTCTGTGTATCATTACACAGGCTGACTCCACTGCAGAGTAATTATGACACACAGGTTCAGTCACCGCCCCACTTACCAAGCACAGAAAATATAGGTTTGTACAAGCCCCCTTTGTGTTGTGTTCTCGTCCGGATCGCACACGTCATTGTGGAATCCTCCACCCATCATAACCGAACTGTGCAGGGTTTGCAACTACTACCAGCTTCATAAGGCAGCCGCAGGCTACGGGTGCCCACCATTTTGCCTGTGGTCCCAGACTTGGCAGTTTAAGTGGTGCAACCCAACAGGCAAAAGCACTAGTGCAGGGGTGGCCAACTCCAGTCCTCAAGGGCCACCAATAGGCCAGGTATTCGGGATATCTCTGCTTCAGCACAGGTGGCTCAATTAGTGGCTAAGTCTTTGACTTTTACTTGACATTGAGTCACCTGTTCTGAAGCAGTGGCTGATTGACTTGTTGATGGCACTTGAGGACTGGAGTTGGACAGTTGAAGACTAAGTCCTCGGACATAGTAAGCGCTTAGGTGCTGCTGCTCGCTGCTGCTTGCTGCCGCTCGCTCTACCAGGAGCTTTTTGCTGTCCTGGCAGAGGAGACAGCAAGCGTGCTTGGGAGGCGGGTATCACTGTGTGTGTGTCACTTGGTAGCCGTCAGTGTGTGTGTGTATCACTTTGAAGTGGTCTGTGTGTTTGTGTGTCACTGGGGAACCTGTGTGTGTGTGTATATGTGTGTGTGTAAATTATATAATATTTTAAAAATTAAAAAAAAAGATATAAGAATAAATTATTTATTAACATTGTGCAACTTTGATAAATATATTCGCACGCACACACATCACACACCACATAGACACATACACACTGGGACACACACACACACACACATACATACACACACATGCACACATACATACACACACATGCACACACACACACATGCACACATGCACACACACACAAGCACATGCACACATACACACATCACACCACACAGACACATACACACACACACACA
>WSYH01008279.1:0-29792 GCA_036426205.1 Ascaphus truei
CTGCACGTGATGTGGGTGAAAGGGCCGTCCCCAGAGGCTGCTGGGAGTTGTAGTCCATTATGGCCCTCTTTAACATTAAAGCCACGTGCGCTATGTCTGCCGCGCTTGTGCAACCCTGTAATGGCCGCCACTGCTCTCTTCTGCAACATAAAACACAGACAAAGCTCAGTTTTAGCACATCCAGTGAAACTCATACACGGTACAATTTTGGCCAAAAATGTCAAACTAAATGACCATTTTACTTAATAGATATTTATACATATATATTTAGGCACTGTACCGTGTATGAGTTTCACTGGATGTGCTAAAACTGAGCTTTGTCTGTGTTTTATGTTCTGTCTCTGGTTTTAAATATATATTGCCATGCTCAGTAGCACTCCTCTGTGACACTCATATGCTTATATATATGGTGTGGTTATTTTGGGGGTTCAATAGGAGCTTGTTAGGTATCCAGTATATTTTACATTAGGAATCACTTAGATTGGTTCAAGTACTAACTGCTGTAATACAGAGATTAATATTTTGTCAGGACAAGTTGCAGCCCTGTCAGTATGTCTCAAGTGGTTAATTCTCCCCTAGCCGAAGAGGATGATAGCGTGGGTTAATGGATGCAATCACATGCTTGAATCAGGAATGAGTAATCTTTCAATTAATGCCATTTAGCAGAATACTCTTGTTGTATTCTTAATTACAAGCAACACCATTTGATCTGAATGTGTTAAGCCTGATGTGTCAGAGCATCACATTTTTGACACTATCTACACAATGTTGCAATTTAAAGAGGTAGATTTGAGTTGATACATATATCCAGTGCATCTAAGGATTACAAGAATGAAACAGTTTATTTAGCATACTGTACTGTATTTAGTCCAGAAGTTAATTGGAATATCACTATCACTTGGCATGAATGTGTAATGTCTGAAGTGTCAGAGTATCAACGATCATGGTTGTGCGTCTCAACTATAGCAACTCCAGGCTCACACAGGCAATTATCATTGACGCGCACTATATTACAGGCCTATGGTGCCTCTAAGCACTTTCTATAGAGACTTGCTTTTAGTGGAATGCTGTGTCGCAAAAGATTTACCCAAATTATACACCAGAAAGACTGATACATGAAAAATAGAGGGAGTTACTTCAAGCGGAAACAACCGCAAGTGGAAGCATCTGATATCATGTCTGAGGACCACGAAACGACTTCTCTGACAGGATTTTGGGGTGGCAAACCATTGGATTGTAGCGTGATCTTGTCACCTTAAACAGGCTGCGATAAATCCCATGGCAGTGCCCCGCACACTCGATCACTTTAGTAGAAACCTAGCCAGTAAGGTAGGGTCAAGGGATAAGGGTACCAGGTACTGAATATTGCCTATGCCAACGCTAGATGACACGAGCACTGATAAGTAAGTACCTCTAACCTCTATTCCCAAAGGTGCTTAGCGCAACAATGTCCTAACATTTCCTTTAAAAATAACGGACCCTTACATTTTAATGGACCTTAGGCGTACTCATATGCAAATCATATGGTAATGAGCTGTTTACATAACAGCGGAAATCCTCAGACCTCTGTTAAAATTCCATTCAATATGTGCATCAATACAATCTGCACACTGACACGTGATTAGCTAAGTTGCAGATCGATCCGTTCTCCTGTAATCGATCGCTTGCTCAGGGTTATTTAATTCAGTTCTTGCACAGCATGGTGGGCAATGTAGTCAAGCAATATTATGTGACTGGGCAATTACTAGATACAATTGGTACATTACTAGAGATAGGGCAGGGCTCAACAGCCAGAGGCTATCAGAAAGGGAAAGGGGCTGTCACTTTGGAAATGGTTTCTATAGAAACAAAAATTCTTGCTACATTAGAAACATTAAAAGAAATTACATGCTACAAGTATTTTCTCATAGTACAGAACTTTTTTTTTTTTTTTTAAATACACACGTAGGATATTGTTTGAACTGCAGCTTTAATGTGAGCACATGATAACAAGACTACAATATTTGACATCTTCCAAAAGCTGCCGTTACTCATATCCAGACCATGATTATCATTGAGTTATTTCTTGGAATAGCAGTGTAATGAGTATAGGACTTAACCCTTTCGTTACAAAAAATTACCTGTGTTATACAGATATATAATTTAAATGTCTAAAAACATCATAAACTATATTATGTTTTATAGCAATTAAAGTAATATGTTTGTATGAACTGATGTACTGTATACTATGTAATAATTTTTGTATGAAGTATGGGTATAAATAATGTATATCCATACATACCTCAACAATATTAATATTTCATTTAATGTACAATTAAAATAAATCAATAGTGGAAATTGGTTTTACTAATGGACTTTATGTATGCATGTGATTAGCTTTTAGGATCCTAATTAAATGAATGAAAGATAATGTCAGTTACCTAATTAGTCCACATTTAGCGCAGTTCTCAGGATCTACCCCCAAGTTCTTTTAGAAGCCGTGGTGCAGGGCCGTAGCTATAGCCTGGGCAAAGCCCAGGGGACCGCGCTCTTGAGTGACCAGTGCTCTTGGGGGGCCCACTCTCCCCCCAATGGCAGCGGCCCACCTGCCCACCCATAAATTCCCTGCAACAGGCAGGAAGCACAGAGAGAAAACACTTCCTGTTCCGGTTGGCGGGGCCTGGGTCAGGGGGCAGGGCCCTGAGATGTCGTAGGGAGGACATTGGGGAAATTCTTTCCCCTGCAGAGCCTCTGTAGGTGGGTGGGGCCTCAACTAGTGCAGCGTGGAGATGGAGCCTGAGAGACAGGCTCAGAAAGGTGAGAGGGATGGGAAGGGTTAAAGCACAGGTGTAAAAACAGACATTAAAGGGAAAAAGACAGAAAATGAAGTACAACAGAGAAATACATAAGAGGGAAAAGAAAGACATGAGAGAGAGAGAGAGAGAGAGAGAGAGAGAGAGAGAGAGAGAGAGAGACAGCAGACAGGAAAGAGAGAGACCATACAGAGAGAGAGACCAAAGAGAGAGACCCCAGAGAAAGGGGGAACAAGGCACCCGACAGCGTTCAAGATCACTCAAAGTCCTCCATATAATGTGGTAGGGCGGGGGGGGAATATAACTGAGGGAATGGGGGGGGGGGAAATATAACTGATAAAAATCCCAGGTGACGGAGAAAGTATTCCTGGCTATGTCTTTTGGGTCGTGCCATCTTAACACCTATATCTTGCTTGTTGACAGCTGATCCTATGAGATCGACCCCATTACCTAACTGATCAAACATTTTCTTGTCTAGTTCCCATTTTCTTGATAAATGGAATGCCTGCCGAGAAACTCTGCAGAGATGCATGGAATCTCTTCCGAAATAACCCTCGGACTCCTTGTTCCCTGTTGTCGCTTTATATACTGCAGTGATGTTGTTGTATTGGATCCTTAATCGGGAACCCCCCAAAATGGCCTGATTTAGGTGACCCCCACAATTGAGAATATTTTTTTGAAGTGGTCAGAGGTGAAAAGTGAACCAAGGCATTGTCTGTGACTGAATTTAGAAGTCCTATTATGTGCATGAATTGAGCCCTTAATCTTGCGAGTCTTCAGAACAATCGGACCTGCTTCGTAATCTTTTGGATTGTCGAGGTTGGGAATGACAATTTATTTTTCCTTGTGTCAAATAGGACACCTAAAAATTAAAGGATTTGAGCTGGTGCTCCCACACTCTGATAGGCTGTAGAGGTTTGTGAATGGGACCCTGAAACACATAAGAAACCTTGCAGCCAATGAGGAGCGCAGATTCCAAGCGCCAAACCAGCAGCGGCAAATTCAAAGATGCTCTGTACTGAATAGACACGAGCTGGCTTCAAGGATTTTCAACTCAGAAAAGTTTCTAAGTCCTGCTTTTGAGAACGTAGCAGTCACGTCGTGCATTGCATGCCGAAATCAGTTCCAGGACTTTCGTGAGTACTTACCGGTCATTGGAAAGGGCTCCTACAGAGGTCATTTTTGAGAATTTCAGTTAAAGGACGAGTTTATTCGTTAGCCCCGTTCCCAGTAAGTGTGTCAACCCTGTAAATTGTGTTACATTGTGTGTATGTCTTTTCCTGAAATAAATTACAATTTATTTTACCTCCTTGCTTTGCTCAATCAATGATCAAGGTATACAAAGGTGTTAATAAAGGAGTGAAAAGTAGCGCCAATCGTGAACAATAATAAATATGAAATAATATCAAATAGATACAAATAACCTAAAAAATAATATATATATAATAATCCCAATCTAATAGATTAATTGCAAACTAGAATATACACTCTAATAGAAAAAATGTGTACATATAAAATATATAAATAAATAGTCCGAGTGCAAATGTCCAAACCCTAAGGTAAGTCCTAATAGGTAACAACAGGATGATGTACAGGATCCACGGGGCCACGGCAGCTCTCAGATGGAAGAACCAATTCCAATGTGAAATTTATACGAACAAAAAGACAGAGAGCGCACGCACACTGTAACATTTAATATGGGGAGGGAGTGGTGGGGGAATTAAAAACACTCACAATATAAAAAAGATATTAAGGCAATTTGTGATATATAATCACCACCGCGGCAGGCAACAACTGATGACAGGTATGCAGTCCAACACCAACTGGAACAAGGCACCCGACAGCGTTCAAGATCACTCAAAGTCCTCCAAATAATGTGGTATCAGAGGAGGCCTCGATATTTCGTCCTGCACTCTCTGGCCGTAAAGAGTGCACGCAACGTGATGACGCGATGGTCTCCCGTGACAGTCCATCTTAAAGGAACCCAAGTCCACTGGCTCTCAACCTAGCTAGAATTTTTTTGTTGTTGCTAGAAACAGCTTTTCTAGGCTTTACAACTTGAGCCTCTTGCAGAGGCTGCTCTGTTTTCTGGTCTCCTGAAACTGTAGAAGGAACAGACATGCTGCTAGCTTTCTGTCAATAAGGGAACAAATGCAGGGAAACATGTACTTTTTAAATGGCTGTCAGGTGTTTCAAACTCCCAAACAAGGGGCTAGAGATCTTCTCCAGGTGAAGCTTGTTACAGTACAATAAGGTGTGGTGATTAAATAGCAGGTGCCAAACAGCAGCTTAGTAGTAGATTTCCAAGGCAAATTGCAATTTAGCCCCAGAAACTCTATCCCGGGTTTAACAATCTGAGCCCCTTATTGAGGCTGCTGTTTTCTGGTCCCTTAAACCTGAAGAAGGAATAGACATGCTGAGGGTTTTCTATCAATAAGGGAATAAATAAGCAGGAAAACGCATGCTTTTAAATATCTGGTGTCCAGAACCAGCTCCCTCTATGGTAGGGAACTGACCGTAAGCGGCAAAAAACCCACTTCCTGTCATGACGTCATCTGACGGTGCTGAAACACTGCGTCATGACACACCACACCTCCACTCCACATAGAAGTGGCTCTCGCGGCCTCAGGGGAAGATGGCCAGCAGCGCTGATATAGAACTGTATGCGGCTTGCAATAGCATTACCATGGTGACATGAAAGCGCCCGTTCTTGGAGGTCAGCTGGGGAAACGGTAGGGAAATCACTTACTTCATTTAGGGTGGCATCAAAACGTCCCTCAGAAAAAAGTATACATGAATAAATAAAACTGTCAGGGAACCTGCCTGACATCCTCTCTTCAGCTGAGATAGGACAAGAAGTGACCTAATGTGGCTTATGCCTCCTCAAACATATAGTGGACCCAAGAAGTGCTTGTCCTACCAGCTGTGAGGAGGAGCTATTCCATTAGTATTTGGCTGCCACAGAAGAAAAATAATATGACAAATATGACCTGTATATTTCTACTAAAGCAATTCCTTATCATAAATGTACATGTAATGTAGTTAATACATGAGCTTCCAGAACTTGAAACGATCCTGATTCCATACATTTCCGAAATCCAACTCAACTCCAATGCTACTGCAATAAAATAATCGTTTTGTGTTGAATTTATAGTAAACTGAGATTTGTAGAATAAAACGAGCAAATACCCCTAAAGAAACTGGAAGATGAATAGTAGCAGCAAGTTTGGCTTTAATTTATTCACATTTTACAAAATCAGCAGTATTGCATTTGATTGTACGAAGTACAATAAAAATAACAGATTTCATCTGAACTGGCGTAGTGTAGAAAGTTTTACAGTTTTCCTCTTAAACTGTTGCATATACAAGATACTTAAATCCCCTGTATTTGGTATATAATGTTTACCCCTGTGCCACTGCAGCAAGTAATTAAATTAGGGTGTTAAAAAAAAAAAAAAAAAATTATATATTGAATATCCGGAAGCACTGTGAAGCAATATTGTGTTTTACAGGCACAAAAAAAAATGTACATGGTAAAAACAGAGAAAACTACTTATGTTCAGAAAGAAATTACAGTCATACATGGTCAGTGTATTTCCAGACTTATTTATTCGGTTGTTGCCTGCTCCTTGGCAGCACGAACCAACTCTATAAGAGCTGGGAAACTTTTGATGTCATCTGTCTGCAAGCCCAACTCCTGAATCTAAAAAGAAAGCACAAACAAATGATAGTCAATTAAACATTTTACTGAAGAAGTTTTAAGTAGTGTCTTTTCATAAGAAGGGGGAGAATATTTCAAGAAAATATAGACCATTGATCCATCTAATTATGTTATTGTTTCAGCACCTTTGGGAAAATAAATAGTGCATCCACTACTGCTTCTGGAGTAGTAAAATATGCACCAATAACCATTTAATTTCCTGTCATGTAGAAATGTCACCAAGTATCAACATTCCCGTCCTAACATACCTGATACCCCAAGTATCCACATTCCCGTCCTAACATACCTGATACCCCAAGTATCCACATTCCCGTCCTAACATACCTGATACCCCAAGTATTCAACATCCAGAACCAGCTGATGTCTGATTTTGTTGTCATCACTATTGCCTCCATTTGATACAGTATTTGATGCTACGTTTTTGCGTGCTTGTTTAAGCCTTTTCAAACTTTCCTCCATTTTCTTTACAGAGCTGAGAACATCAGATACAGTGCCATAGTACCTAAATAAAATAAATAAAGCTTTAGTCTTGCATAAAGAAAAAAGAGTGTCAATATAAAATAGTAGACTAGAAGATTTAAGGCACAACAGGAGAATAACATAGGCCATGTTCAAAGTGTCTAGGGCATGAACATACAAAATAACTTGTCCGAGTCAAACATGGCTAACAGTGGGAACCAGGTGAGGGTTTTCACTTCATAGGTTAGTCTGTTAATCATTCAGCCTTAACTTAATCACTAAAACAATTGTTACAAGGTAACAATTGTGAACACATTTGAAAAGAATAAAACCTTTTTAGATCTGCGGCTGGAGATATTTTAATGTTGATCTTTTCTTTACTTACTTTTGAGTGCTTTCAGAAAGAGCTCCTTTCAGCCATTCGTTCCTGACTGACTGCTTCAGTATATTTTTGTATTCATTTTGTAGCTGACAGAGAGGCTTAATAGCATTGTCCACATAAGGTGAAGCCTTTGTTGGCACCTCCTAGATAGCAGGGAACATATTAGCAAAGAAAACTTAGACATAATTCCACTTATCACCTTTGGATTTGCAATATCGTGAAATCACTGACGCATATAACACTTTGTCTAATATTTATAAGTAGTACTTTTTCAAACTCTAGTCCATAAAATAAACCTTAGAGTTGTGGAAGGTTGACAAAAATACATTTGGTACTGCTGGTTATTTTACTTTTCAAGGAACCATAAGATTTTTTTGCCAACTTTTTATACAGCTGCAGCTAGCTGTTGTCGACCGAATCATGGGACAAAAGTGCGGCCAATTCTCTAAACACCTCGTGAGATGGTCCGCAGCAGATTTAATGGCCCATCGGATTAACACAGCGGGGTTTGTCACAGGAGACCAGGCATTTACACCTTTTTATCAGGATCATACATTGAGCAAAACAGGTAAAGTGAAATAAATTGTAAATTTATTCGCAGGAAAAGGCATACACACAATGATACACAAACTACACTTACTTGAGACCCGGGGTAAAAAACTAGACATTCCTAGCTATATGGTACTTGAAACAAGATATTCTTTAGTTGATCGGAAGTTAGCCTGAAATGTCCTGGAACCCAAATCAGCATGAAGTTCCAGACGCCACCGCTCCCTTCTCTCCAGAGTACTTGAATCCGTTTGACCGGCACTTTGCTCCAAACGTCCCGGAACTAAAATCGGCTTGCAATCCCTGCCGCGACCGCTAAGTTCTATTATGAGAACTTGGTCCCAAAAAGCTGGACTATATTTTGAGTTAGTTTTTCTGAAGTCGGTGCCCTACTATTCGCGCAGAGGCATCTTTTTCCACTTTCAAATTTCCAGCTGCAGTTCTAGCGCTTGAGAATCTCTCAGGTGATTGGCTGAGAGGATTTTTATAGTATTTTGGATTTCATTCACAAAATACTACAACCAATCACAGCGTGGGAACTTTCTTACTAGCCAATCAGAGCGATGCCAGCCTTGTGAAGCCGGGGTTCTGGATCATCCTAGGGCATGTGCAAGTTTGCCACCTTAGCCACTTGCTATTCTGATGTCACCTGCTGGGTTAGGCTCCTCCAGATCTGGTGTGGCAAATAGTAGTCCAGAGGACTTCCATTCATCCCTGTGGGTACTTGAGCCGTTCCCTCCTGCCCAAATGGTCTTTACACCTCAGGCATCCTCTGTGGCTTTCATGTCCGATGTCCGAGTAGACTCACTGGCACCAAGCTGGTAGCCCAGTGGCTCACTCAGAACATTGGTTCTGAAAGTCCTATCTTATAATACCGTGCACAACAGTACATTGTATACCAAACACAAATGTTAATAAAAATATACTTTTACATGTCCTAAGTCTCTGGTTAGGGGGAATAGAATAAAAAGCTGCACTTTATTTTCTATTAGCCTATATTCCCCACACACTATAAAATAGACTTTAAAAATCCCCTTATACCTTATATATGGTTGGAGAACCCATGAACCCCTATATAGGTTCTGGGTGACCTGGGCAGTAACTGGGTATCCCCCTTAACCTGGGGACCCCTTATAGTTACAGAGACACTTTTCATCTTTTGCACCATTTACCTTTCTGGCTGTGCTGAAGCAGGGAACCCTAGCGGTGAGTCGCGCAAGCGTTTTCAAGGGGGGATAGTGCCGGGACAATGTGCCTATATGTATCCGGGAATCAAGCATGATTCTTGGTTACATTTTAGGGGTATCCAGTAACTCTGGAACCTGACTACCTAGACACATTCTGACAACACTTTCTCGGCAACCCCCCCCCCCCCTTGAAATGCATACCCTAGCAAACCCTGCTTGCTGGCATCCATGGAAAGGCAAAAACATAAAAATTATTTATTGTCGCATAATTACAGGTCATGCAAATACAATGGTTGGGCTCAAGAGCTGACACACAAACCCCAAAACATGGATCAGAGGTAACCAAACGGGCTTAACATTTGAGAGCCTGGTTACCGCTTCACCGTCACTGGGTCCCTGTGTTTGAATGGGACTCACGCTGTAAGAGATAGAATGAATCAGTCACTCGACCAGCGCGAGTCTAACAGGCGATCGCAGGGCTATTATTTTGTTTTAATATTACAGTATTGTAGCAGGGGGTCTCCGGATCTGAACCGCATTGATTTCAGGTCCGGGGACCCTTTACTTCTCGAGATACACACCCTGGTATGGGATGCCGGTATCCCAGCAATGTTAAAATCCTCTGCGTCACGTGACCGGGGAATGTAAATCCTGCAGGGTGATACTGGCACCCCATACTGGGGCCTGTATCTCGGGAAGTAGGGGGTCCCAGAGGCTGAAATCAACACGGTTCACCTCAGAAGACCCCCTGATCCCGCACACTAGTATCAAAAGCACCAAAAAATAAATAATTATAGTAGCTAGGCGCTAAATTAAAAGCTGCTTAAATTTTATTTTTACTAATAGCGTACGGGAGCTGGGGTTCTCCTGAGCTGAACCGCATTGATTTCAGCCCCTGCTTCCTGAGATAAAGCCCCCTTTATGGGGTGCCAGTATCCCCTGTGCTTTTAAATCCCCCGGTCACGTGACAGGAGGACTTGAACATTGCGAGGATACCGGCACCCCATACCGGAGTCTATATCTCGGGAAGCAGGGGGCCCCCGAGGCTGAAATCAATGCGGTCCAGCTCAGGAGACCCCCTGCTCCCGCACACTATCAGTAAAAATAAAATTAAAGCAGCTTCATTACTTTAGTGGCTAACAGCTAAGGCAATGAAGGGGTAAAGCAAGACTACCTGGTTTATTGGGGGCAGAGGGGGTGAGTGAAAGGGGTAATTGCCTAGGGAGGGTGGTTAGGCCTCTGGGGTGTGCAGTGGGAGGGGTTAACCCCTTCATTACCTTAGCGGTAATAACCGCTATGGCAATTAAAAGGTTAACCCACTCACTACCCACCCATAGGCAACTACCTTCACTCAATCCCTCTACCCCCAATAAACATTACAATATAATGAACACCACCTCCACACACACACCCCCTCCACAGGCATGTTTTTTAGATTGACAGGCTGCATATTGACTGACATACTGGCAACTGATGACCATAGGGCAGTGGTGTGCCATTGTGCCAATCAATTGGTTTATTGGCATTTTTTGGATTGGAATGCGTTTTTAATTTGATACTTGTTTTTTAGATTGGCAGGTTGCAGTGGCAGCTCATGCCCAAAGGGCATTGGTGTGCCACTTTGCCAATCAATGAGTTGAGGAGGTGGGGGTAGTTGCCCTGGGGATGGTGAGTAAGTCTCCCGGGTGGGTAGTGGGAGGGGGGTTAACTCCTTAATTGCCAGTGGTTAATAACCTCCAAGGTGATTAAGGGGTTTGTGACCAGTAGTTATTTTTATTTTTTTTGGTGCCCAGTGAAGAACAGGAAGACGAGGAGGGAGAGGATGGCATTCATTCTGGATGGGGTAAGTAGAACTTTAATTTACTATATGCTGGCTGGCTAATGTTATGGTTATATTTCATTTTTTTAATAGGCAAATTAGCTATTCAATGTATTTTATTCATGTTTGTATTGTAATGTTTATTGGGGGTAGAGGGATTGAGTGAAGGGGGTAGTTGCCCCAGGGTGGGTTGTTAGGCATCTCAGGTGGGCAGTGGGAGGGGTTAACCCCTTCATTACCTTAGCAGTTATCCGCTAATGTAATGAAGCTGCTTTAATTTTATTTTAATAATACAGTATTGTAGCAGGGGGTCTCCGGAGCTGAACCACTTTGATTTCAGGTCAGGGGACCCCATACTTCCAGAGTTACAGGCCCGTTATAGGGTGCCAGTATTCCTCTGGTTTGTTTAAATCCCCCGGTCACGTGGGCCGTGACGCAGGAGAATTTAAACATGGCCGCCATGATATCGACACCCCATAGCGGGAACTGTAACTAGGGAAGCAGGGGGTCCTCTGACCTGAAATCAATGCGATTCAGCTCCGGAGACCCCCTGCTACAATATTGTATTATTAAAATAAAAGCCCTGCAATCGCCTGTTATAGGCGCGCAGGTAGAGTGACTGATTCAGTCTCTCTCTTACTGCGCGTCTCTTACAGACAAGTGAAGCCCGACAGGATTCACACAGCAGAGACCCCGCTGTGTTCATCCGATGGGCCATTAGTCTGGCCTCACAAGATGCTTGAGGTTACCTTGCAGAACTCGCAAAGCAAATGGTCAACAGCTAGCTGTATAACAATTTATAAGATTATTACATTTTATTTTGTAATGTTCTAAATCACAAACTGCATGACATACACAAATATCACATTAAAAAAAGCTAACCCTTCTTATAGCACTACTAAGCAGACCTAAGAACCTGGAGTACTTCAGTGAGTAAAGACACTAGCCAGGAGTCCTCAAAGCTTTATCTGCGCAATCACGCTTGATCGGCGATATCTGCCATTTACTTTAAAGGCAGGTATAACTTATTGGGGTGCAATAGCACTTTGATGGCTGCCAGCCACTAACTCTGAAAACAATGACACCGACGTTGAAGTAGGGGAGCCTGGATCAAATCTTGGTGTCAGCTCCTTGTGAGCTTGGGCATGTCATTAAATTAGAGATTGTAAGCTTTATGGGGCAGGGACTGACAATGCCTGCAAAGTACTATGTACAGCGCTGACATACCCCTCTGGAGAGTGGGCGGAATAAAAAAAAAAATTAGGTTGTATGGTAAGATGAGTGTACCCAGCCACTCATCCCAATTTTACGGCCATTCCCTACATGGCTTGGCCGGCATATGGCCCTACTAGGGACACCCTAACGTTGAGCATGCTGGTCTCCCTTCTCAACCTTTTTTTTAACTTTGCTTAAGGCGTCAGTTTTTAACAAGTAAAACAATTCTTACCCCTTAAACCTTTATCTCTTCCAACCCCTCTCTCTCCATCCAAATTATTCCCATAATACACATTTAAAGGTGGAGGGGGGTTAACAACCTGGAGTAAAACATATGTCACATTTTGTCATTTTCATTAAACATTCCATAACTGTTAGCGTTGACTTTGGAACAGAGGCTGTCCTTGTTCTTTAATGGGGCTTAATGTCCTTTGTATCTGTTTCTTGAGTCATACCCCATGTTCTTTAAACATACCCTGCAGATCCTGCTTGGTGAATGCGGTGTCTCTCTCCCCCTCCTGGTCTTATTCTGATGGCGTGCGCGCGCCCCCCCTTTTTTTCCAGCCGTCGTTAAGTGCCCCGGCCGAATTGGGACAGATCCGGAGCCGCGTCTTTTCTATCTTTTTTTCAGGGGCATCTCCTGGTGTTCCCCTGCCTGCCGCCGTGTGTTTGAAACTTTTACGAGGTGCCGATTGGAGGCAAAATTACATTATGCGAAGCGGGATGCACGGAGCTTAACTAGCACCCGTGCATATGCTCTGACGTCACGCGCGCGCCTCTTAGAGAACTTTCAATTGACATGTTTTAAGATGTTATTGCTGCGGTGATTAGAGGTCAAAGTCTTCCATCTGTATAAGGCTGCGTCCATAGACACTGCAGCCGTGCGGAGGCACGCAGAGGCTGAGGGAAAGCGGGTGCTTTCCCTGGCCTTAGTACACGCGCTGTCCGGGGGCGTGTCTATGGGCGGGCCAGTGACGTCACGGAGCTGTTTCACCCTCATTGGGCGAACCGCTCACGTGACCGCCTTATCGCGCGAGAAATCAGTTTGAACTGATTTCTCGTGCATCAAGTGACCCCTCCCACTTCCGCGTGCCCGCACGCCGTATAGACGCGATCACTGCCTTTCTATGGACGCAGCCTTAGAGGCATCAGAAGTGGGTGTCCTTCGCATACAAATAATGTATTGAAATACAACTAAACATTTTACTGCATTTTATTTCATATAAACATTACAGGGGAAAGGCCCCTTTATCAGGTATTTACACATAGTCCCATTGTGTTGTTTGTCAGTAAGAAGGGCTATGTAATAAGGAATATATTGGTAATGGAGACTTGTTTTATGTGCAATACAGCTCATACCAACCTTGTTGGTCCTCCTGTAAAGCCTGGGGACCTCCAGAGCACTTTTCAAACAGGCAAAGCAGGACTCACTAAGGTCAAGGATAATTTTGTTATTGAAAGTAGACAGAGGTGTTGAGAAAGAGTTGTGTGTTTCCTCCAAAGCCCCTAGACAGTTAAAATGAAAACAAACAAGTAATTGGTTTTTTTTTCATCCAAAAAACCTACAGCAAGTACACTTTTCATAAAATTACATTAGACATTTACCTGATGAGAAAAGTATGCATAAAATACAATGAGAATTCATGCCAGTCACTTAAAAAAATGCTCAAGAGTGTTTCCTTATAACACAAAACTGAAGAGCTTGGTCTGAAAATTATTTGCTGTTGCTATTCTCCTCCACATAATTCAACTGTTCCCGTCTCCTAGGGGACCACTAGTAACAATAGGTTTTTAAGTAGAGACAATGCATCTGCACACCCATGAATGCAATTCATTTTTATAAGATTTTATTATATTTATAGAAAATCCAATTCCCTTAATCTGTTTGAAGGCCAGAGGAGAGGTGCAACAATATAAACTATACCAACTGTCTTTTATTGCACAACAATAGCTTTCAAGGATTAAATACATTTAAAAATATTTAATCAGCAATATCTTCAAAATGCTTGGGAAATGAAGGCACGAGTAGAAAGGTAAGGATCACATTGCCGAAATAAGTGTGTAATAAGATTTGCATAAACAAAAAAATGTGTTGCTTAAAAATAAATAGAGAGTGCTCTGATGCTTTATCAATGTGATCAAGGCCTTGCAGGATACGAGTAACATGATTTGGCATTGTTAAATCACGATAAATGTATGCTAATGGTCTTATGCAAATCTGAAAATCATCTCACCTGTTATTATGGACATGTTCTTAAAACCGATCTGATCAAGCTTCGGCTTAATTATTTCTGTAAACTCTGGTAACTATAAGAAATAAAACTGACAATTATTATTACTCTTCCCTCATTATACTCATCCGCTTCTAGACTGCTTGTGTCTACCCCTCTCTCATGGCTGAAACGGTTTTACTTTCTGCCCTTAACCATCTTCCCACCAAGCTTCAAACTTAAAGAAAACGCCAATGCCCCAAAGAAACATTTCCATGAAAAATAAGGACTACAAAATGTTTCATCAAATAAACAATTTGTTATATTATGTGGTCCTTGGTGCACTTCTACTTACAGTCTCAATATCCCACTCATCTTTTCAAGCCAAACATTAGTTCTCTGTGTTTAATTTGATGCCTGGTAATCTTATCCATGAAGGGAAATTGTTTATTTGCATGTACTATATACAACCAGGGCCGGTGCAACCACTAGGCAAACTAGGCGGTCTGGTAGAGCGGCACATTTGGGGTGGCGGCAGCGGGAGGCTGGGAGCAGAGCAGGCTGCTTTCCTCTGCAGCATGACCTGCTATTTAGGTTAGTGGAGGGGGGCTGTAAAAAGAGAGGGGGAGGAGGTGGGCTGTAAAAATGCAGAGGAGCCCTAGACACTTTGACCATGGCCTATGTTATTCTTCTGTCGTGCCTTAAATCTTCTAACTGCCGTACCATTTTATTTTAAGAGCAAAAATGGAGGAGGAGTGGGGATTGGGGGGGGGGGGAGGGGGACAGAGAGAGAGAGAAAGAGAGAGGTGGTGGGGAGAGAGAGAGAGATGGTGGAGAGAAAGGGAGAGAGAGGTGGTGGGGAGAGAGAGTTAGACAGAGAGAAGAGAACAGAGAGATGAAATAAACCTAGAGTTATAAATACCCTTACACCGGCCCTGTATACAATGTCGTCAAGAGCCATCATATCTCGCTGATTTTCTGGGAGTCTTACTTATTCAGATTATGTACCTCTCAGTCTTGGCATCCGCGCTCTTAAAAACTTCAATGGAGTCTCAAAAGTCTACTTTTAATTGAAATGTAATTTTTAGCCCCGAACTATTCCCCCACCCAGAAAAAACCACGCACTGATTTGGGTTATTGGAAGTTGGCCTCTTTGTAGTCAAATACTATAGTTATGTGGTGCTTCCTATTAAACCTGTCACATACCCACAACCACATGCTGGTGCCATCTTACCTGATCCAGTATTCGGTCTACATCTGCAACAATGAGCATGAGTTGCTGTGTTGATATGATAGGAGAAGGTTGGGTCTCGGAAGCTGATCCACCTTCTTGGTCCTCGGTAGTTGCACTTAAGTAGGTTAGATCTCTATTACTGGATGACAGTGGGATTTTACGCTCTTTGATACCTTTATCTGAAGTGACCTGAAAAGCCAGCTAGAAAAAAAGTAGAACGCAAAAATTAACACGAATGAATTATTTCTATGCTTGTTACCAAACCATTGCATTTCTCAAGGAAAGGACGGATATTGCTTTATATTTTGTCTCGCGTTCTATTTAACATGTTGCATAAAAGCCTGCAATTCAATGTCATTAACACTTTCATACGTTGTAGTTCAAAAGAGAGATTTCTCAGTTACATGCAAGCATGCCCAGCAAGCAAAGGTAAACCACAAAATGTTCCTACATCCACACACCCCCCGAAAGAGAAAGATACAAATATTAATACAGCATTTTTTTTTTTAAAGTGTGATTTGAAGGGATGTGCATTACCATAATTTATTTTTACTTTTGTATATAAAAGGTGATACTCTCAACAGTATAGGAAGTATTATGAAGTATCAATATATTTAGAAGGAAGTTCTCTATTCCTATTCTATTATTTTTAAAATTGAGGTGCTACTGGAGTATGTAATCCTCAATTTGTGAAACAGCTCTCGTTTTCAAATCACATTAAGAAAAGTGTTCATTGTAACAAAGGAAAAAATAACCCTCCACTCATTGGGAAGTACTGACATACTGAGCACATTTCCCACAAGCCTCAACTGTGTTATTAGCTTTCAAAATATGACAGATCTATTCCCCAAGGTATTTCTAAGAATACATTTAAGATTTTACAGTACTGATATACTGAATGTTCTGCTAGCGTCCAAGCAGAAAAATACAATGATCCATGAAAAAAATAATAGGATAGACATTTTGTGTGGATGCATCAAGGAACAAATAGAACATATTAGAGATTTGTTTTTTTATTTAAAGAATATGTATCTATCACAACCTGATTCCCTGAAGCGTTTTGCTTGCACCATAATCTCCACTTCACTGTGATTGAAATGTTTACTTCGAGTTGCTGTAATCATGGTGTAGGTAACTGTACTAAGAAGCAATTATACAATACAGTGCTAAAAAGAAGAGTACTGAGTGTGTTTAAGAAAAATAATATCAATAAAGATATGTAACAACCCCCAGACATGAAGGGAATTAGATTACAGCATGACTGTCTTCCTCAAACATATTTCATGAAATGTCTTGTCTACACATCTGTTTTCTTACCTCTTTAATGAACAAAGAATAACGTGCTAGCATTTGCAGGGTTAGTTTCCAAAACCGATGAGTCAGCAGAGGTAAAAAGATCTGATCAGACCAGCATGCTGTCAGGCAGGTCCACAGGACGTGGGATGCTTGAAGGCAATAAGCGCTACCAGCTGAGTGGGTGAAAAAAATTGCATTTGGAAGGGCTATGATGAACAAATGACAGACAACCAAGATTTAGACTGTGCAAAAATACAGTAATGGGTGAAATACAACACAATACACATTTAAAAAAAAGAGAAACGAGGACTTCCGGTGACGTCATCCGGCATGGTTGACTGCTGAGAAAGCTCCAGGGACCCGCGCTAACAAACGCAATAATTGACAACTTTCCCCCGAGTTTCCCCTACTCTCTCAACCATCACCAGACGGAGGAACAAGGGGACAATGCAGGCGAGAGTAAAAAAAAACACAAACCAAGGAGAGGCGAAATACTTTCCCCCTTCGCAGAAAAGCCCCGAGGTAAGGGCTGGGATGCAAGATGGCGCCGACGCACGAGGCTCTCCCACCGAGCCGAGCAGGCCCCCGCAGCCAAGGGAAGACCCCAACCCAGAGGACTCGATCTCAAGATCCTACATGGAGGAACTTATGACAACTATGCACAATAAGTTGCACACATCGCTACAGAACGACCTTAAGGCGGTAGTCTCTGAACTGAAAAGAGAGATATCAGGCCTGGCAGACAGAACAGCCGAGCTGGAGCTCAAGCAAGGAGAGGACCGCCACAGACTGATGGAGGCAGAAGACGAAATCTTCCGGCTGGGAGAAGAGGTTGCGGGGCTTAAGGAGGAGATGGAGGACCACGAGAACCGGGACAGGAGGCAGAACCTTCGAATTCGGAACGTCCTGGAGTTGGTTCTCCCGGACCACCTGCGACCCTACCTGACTAAACTCGTCACCACAGTCTGCGGCGAAATGGATCAAAGGGATCTCAAAATCGACCGGGCGCACCGGGCCCTAGGACCTAGGTCGGATGACCCACATAGACACCGGGACCTAATAGTCAGATTCCATAGCTATACGACTAAGGAAAAGGTCCTGAATGCCTGCCGAACATTGGACACTGTAGTCTTCCAAGATGAAGTCCTCCAGGTATTCAGCGATCTATCTAAAATCACGGTAAACAGGAGGCGAGAGATCAAACCACTAACCTTATTCCTGCGAGAGAACGGAATCAGATACCGCTGGGGGTTTCCGTTCAAGCTTATTGCTTCTAAAAACGGAAAGTTCCTGGCCCTGAGGCGACCGGAAGAAATGCCCTCATTTGCCAGAGCACTGGGACTCTCAACCCCCTACCTCGTGGTCGGAACCCGAGCGACCCTCGGGAGACACCGAGGAGGGAGACAGATTAATCCGCTCCTCCCGGAGAATTGCTGCACAGACCCAAAGCAGAAGTAAGTGATCCCTTCATGCCCAAAATCGCTTGACTGTGTCTGACATTCCTAGTTGGCCGTTGCCACTTACCTGTGCTCTACCATTGCACATAGTCCCCTACGTGGAAGCCGCGAGGAGCCCCAGAGAACCCCAACAACATCAGGCCCACCTTATACCTCTTTGCTTGGAAAATGGGACAGGAAGCCCCCTCACCCACAGGATTACCTTCCATTCGGGCATCGGATCCTAATAGACGTCGTTGGAGGAGACTGGTCCCCCCATTCAAGCACCTGGAGGCCATGGTTAGGGGGAGATGGCGGGAAGACTGATAGGGATCAAGCTGATCAATCCGACCCGACCCCCCACGTCCTCTCCCCCAAATCTCGCGCAAGGACACACTCGCCACAAAGAGAAGCCCGCTCGCTTGGAGAAGGCGTCCTTGCCTCATCCCACAGTCTGTAGAGGGGTATTGGGGTGAATAGGGAGGGGGGACTCAGGCCCAACCATCTAACGGGCCCGTAAAAAGAGGCTTAAACCCGAGTAGATCCCGCACTCAAAGGACCCCTGATTTTGGTGTCCACCCCAGAGACTGATTCAAGAACAGTTGCTCCGACCCATACTCCCTGTTATATTTTTTTGCCCCGCATAGAGATGCTTGACCATATGTTAAAAAGGGTCACGATAGGGCTAATTCCGCCCTAGTAGGTAAATCTCTGTGCCCCCCCTTCCTCACCGTTAAAACCTCAATATAAATATGTATCCCTTTCAGTCTATTATGCACACTGCAACCCTTTCCCTCCCCTCCCCATCCTCCTTCTCCCCCCCCTCCCTATCCCCTATCTCCCCCCCCCCCACCCTCTTTCCCTTCTCCCTCCCCTCTCCCCCCCTCACTCAAGGTTTACAAGGTCTAAACCTATACTGAAGCATTGCTCTGCTAATTGAAACAGATCTCTAAAAATGCACGGCTGGAACAAATGCAGTCCCACAGAATAGGACTAGGATAGATGGTTCTGGACTGTACTACTTGAATAAATGTCTGGGAAAATATACAAATGCCGCTCTCAAAGTATACCCACCCTTATCCTTACCCCCCTCCCCCTCCCAAGGTGTCAGGATTCAAAGGTTAAAGAATCTATGCTTGTCAATGTTAAATTCTCATGACTATGATATGCAGATATTAAGTCGCCCTGCCTAATGTGATTTGTCCCGTGTTCAGCCTTTCCCTCCCCCTTCTCCTTCACGGTTTTAAGCTCACATTGCTAAGATCCACTGCTAGAGAAGCTAAGTCTGCTGGTTAATGTGTATATACAGATGTCTTCCCTTTCTCCCAATGTTTTATATGCTGCCATCTCCCTCCCCCTCCCTTCCTCCCCCCTCCTCATCCCCCCCCCCCTCAAGTGTTTAAGAATTACATGCAAGCTCAGAATATTACTCCTGCAGTTGAAATGTGCTTTATAACTGTCACCTGAGTCAGACTCAGTTTAATATTTGAATACCAAAACTGTGAAGTTGTGGTTATGCTACGCCGGGGGTGTATATATATATATAGATGTGTATGTTTAGGGAAGAAGCCCACAAACAATGCATATTCAAGTTGCCCTCCTCTCCCCCCCCCCCCCCCCCCCCCCCCCCCCTCACCTTCACCCCCACCCCCCTCACCCTCTCAGATAGCAGAGGATCTGCTTATAAATGTGATGTTGAAAAATTGTGTCTGCTGGGAACACCCCCTCACAGCTTACTATTGGCTGACTCTTGAACGGCCCCCCCCCCCCCCCCCTCCCCCCCCCTCCCCCCCTCCCCCTTCATCTCCCCACCCCTCCCTCCCCCCTCTTCTATACCCAAACGCCAGTCCAATATCAGAGTATATCTCTGGACTTGCAAACAACCTCAAGCAAAGTAACCAACTTCGCTTATAGTCTGAGGGACTAGTTATACCTGCAGACTAACAGAAGACCAGGTCGTAATGAGATAGCATTACAAGCTTCTCTGGGCTCCCTCTCAAAGGACCCTTGTATACTCTCAAAGGACCCTTGTATACTCATTCCCCTCCTCCCCTCCCCCACCCCATCCAATCCCATACAACCCATATGAGATTGGAGAAAAGGAAAGGGAACCCAGATAACCACTGCATCCCCACCTCTCTCTGGCCTGTCGGCGGGCGACACCGGACGTATTCTCCCCAGGGTCTTAAACCCTAGTAACCGGTCTTTAGTCAAGACCGGTTATGAACTTTTAATACCTTGACAAGGTCTGCTTTCTTGCTCCAACTATCCCTGCTGATACTGTCCCAGCAGGACCCCCCCTCCCCTCCTGCCTGACCCCCCTTTCTTCCTGCCTGACCCTCCCTGGTTAGCTACCCCTGAGTGTCAAAGTGAGGAAGAGACCACTGATCCTCGTAATATGGGAACTGCTCCCTCTAAAGCCCCGCATCAGACCGACTCTAGTGGGAAGGGAAAGGTCCTAAAGCCCGATAAGAACAAGGGAAGCTATAGCTAAACAAGGAACAATTAAACTAGTATCCTTAAACGTAAAGGGACTACAGAACAATAGGAAAAGGAGGCTTGCCCTTCGAGAATTGAAAAAATTAAACAGTGATATTGTTTTTCTCCAGGAGACGCACTTTACATCACAGGAGCCACCCAAAACCTTCCAAAATACATTCCCTATGAGTTACTACTCATCATTTAGCAGTAAAAAAAGGGGAGTTGCCATTTTGATCCGGCAGGGCACTCGATTCAATTTAACAAAAAATAACAACTGACCCAAAGGGTAGATTTATTGTGGTGTATGGCTCACTATCAGGATCCGCAGTCGCCCTGATTAATCTCTATGCCCCCAACGAGAACCAGCCGAACTTTCTAAAAAAAATATTAGAAGAGGTTGACCCTGAATACTTGTCATCACTAATAATAGCAGGAGACTTAAATATGGCACTCAACCCAGCTGAAGACAAATCATCTACCCCAGGACGCCCACATTCAATCCAAACATTAAGGTTGGGGAAAATATTTAAAGATATTATAAAGGAATTTTCTTTAGTGGATATTTGGAGAGCACAGCATCAGGGACAAAGGGACTACACCTTCTTCTCGGCCCCTCACCAGACCTATTCCCGTATTGACTATTTCCTTGCTACCAAGAATATCCTAGATGCAACGGCCAACGCTGACATAGGCCCAATTACTTGGTCCGACCATGCCCCCATTTTTTTGAACCTCACGACCCCATTTGTAAAAACATTTTCCTACAGCTGGAAATTAAATGACTCCCTATTAAATAATAAAGAGGTAGAAAGGAGATCAAAATAGCCCTCAAGGATTACTTTAGACTGAACCTTGGCACGGTCGAATCCCAAGTTACCTTATGGGAAGCCCATAAGGCGGCAATTCGAGGTAACTTTATCTCAATAGCATCATATAGGAAGAAAGTCAAAATAAAACTAATCAAAGAGCTTACAGACAAAATTATAAAACTCGAGCAGCAACATAAACTAAACCCCTCTAGGAAAATCTATAAATTATTGTCAGCTGCTAGAAGCGAATTGAAGGACATCCAACTAGAAAACGTAGAAAAAGCTTTCAAATGGACAGGTCAGAGGTATTATGATAAGGGGAACAAAGCAGACAGACTTCTTGCTAGCAAGATAAGATGCATACGAAAGAGATCACAAATTACAGCGATCAAAAATAGGTCTGGTGAGATAATTTACAATGAGAAAAAAATAGCAGAAGAATTTGCCACATTTTATACCAAATTATATAACTTAAGAACTCGCTCCGCTAACCCACACTCTGCTGATTTGGCGGCAATCGTAGACTATCTAGACGATTGTAACTTACCCTCCCTAACAGAGCAGGAAAACACAATGCTGAATGGGAAAAATCACACTAGAGGAACTGACAGCGGCAGTGAAGGCATCAAAAACATCTAAAGCGCCGGGACCTGACGGTTATACACATTTCTACTATAAGAAATTCCTACCTATATTATCACCCACCTATTAGACCTGTTCAACTCATTTATGGAAGGGAATCCAATCCCAGCATCAATGTCCTCAGCTAATTTAGCAATTATCCACAAGGACGGGAAAGATCCAACCCAGTGCGGAAGCTATAGGCCCATATCCCTGCTGAACAACGACCTCAAACTATACAGCAAGATACTTGCGAATAGGCTGAACCCCATTTTACCTAGACTAATTCATTCGGACCAAGTTGGGTTTGTCTCGGGGCGTCAAGTCGCGGACAACACCCGTAAAATAATAAATATAATCGATCATGTTCACATGTCCAACACAAAAGCGATGCTACTGAGCCTAGATGCAGAGAAGGCATTCGACAGAATAGACTGGCTATTTCTAGATAATGCCTTGAAAAAATTCGGCTTTAAAGATACTTTCCTGGAAGGTGTCCGGGCTCTTTATCAGAATCCTTCCGCTGCGGTCAGACTCCCAGGCGGAACATGCGAGAGATTTCAAATCAAAAATGGTACAAGGCAGGGCTGCCCCTTATCGCCTCTCCTCTTTGCCCTCACGATTGAGCCACTTGTGACCAAAATACGTAATAATGTAAACATACAGTTCATTGATATAGGAGAAACAAATTATAAAATATCCCTATTCGCTGATGATATCATTCTAACTTTGTCCAAACCCCAAACTTCCCTTCCGAAACTTCAAAAGGAACTGACGGACTTTGGCAAAGTATCAGGATACAAAATAAACAGTGGAAAGTCTGAAGCCCTAAATATCAGCTTACCAGAAGTCGAAGTGAAACTACTCAAACTGAATTTTAGCTACAGATGGTGGTCTTCATATATTAAATACCGGGGAGTAAATATATCAAGGCACTATCGAGCTTTATACCAAGATAACTACCCAGCTCTCTGGGAAACAATCAAAAAAGACTTGGACCAGTGGGAAGGTTACCAGATTTAATGGATTGGGAGAATAACATCTATTACAATGAATATACTCCCTAGATTACTATACTATTTTCAGACACTCCCAGTCCATGTACCTGGCACCGATCTAAAAATCATACAAAACAGAATGTTTAACTTCATTTGGCAGGGCAAAAGACCCAGAGTCGCAAGATCGGTCCTGTAGGCATCAAGAGGAAGAGGGGGCATGGCTGTCTCAGACATCCATAAATACTATATAGCAGCACAATTGAAACAAGCAGTCATGTGGAATACCGACCCGGCCCAATGCTGCTGGATTGAAATAGAGTCCCAGTATACCTTCCCTGCAGGCCTGCCTCTGGAGCTTAGACAGAGGAGATAGGCAAGCACATAACTTAAAATTAAAAGCGACAATACTCACCTGGGAGGTCTGGTCAAAATATAAGACCAGATACGGGCTTTGCTCATCTAGCCCACAGCTTACGCCCATACCCAATAACCCCAAATTTCCTCCAGGATGCAAATCCAAGCTTCACGAGCAATTAAGACTGGGAGGGATTGGGGCGATTGCGGATCTCCTAAGCCTCGGAAGGCTACTGAGCTACCAAGAAGTACGAGCCAAATATAAAATTAGAGAACTAGATACATTAAAATATTTGCAAATTCGATATTTTGTCCAAAAAATATGTTCAACTAGAGAATTTCCCCCTCTCACGAAATTCGAGCGGCTATGCAAAGCAAATACCTATCAAAAGGGACTAATTTCTGAAATAAACGCTGTGGCCCCACAAAACCACGACTATATGCTCAAGTGGGCAGCTGACTTGAATATTACAATAGAGAGATTTGGGATGAAATTTGGTTGGCAGCCTCGGGAACATCCATATGCACCACAACCAAGGAAAACATCTATAACATTCTCTACTACTGGTACCTTACTCCTGTGAGATTAAATCAAATCTACCCCCTGGCGTCGGACCTATGCTGGAGAGGCTGCGGACTTAGATGGCCCACATCTGGTGGACTTGTCCGGAAATTGTAAAGTATTGGACTAAGGTCCATAATTTAGTAAAAGAGGTCACCGACCTGGAACTACCTATAGAACCGCTGACCTTCCTACTTGCAAGGCCAATACCCGGAATTGGCCGTCCAACTAGGAAATTAATCACCTTTATTCTTACTGCGGCTAGATGTGAGATAGCGGCATCCTGGATGAAACAAACCACCCCCTCCAAAAGGTTTATAAAAAAAAGGATCAGTGAAGTGATGCTTATGGAGAAGCTGACGGCAATGCTTAGACAAAAGCTCTTCGCATTCTATAAGATATGGGAGCCCTGGATACTTCTCACGAGATGAAGAGATCCCACAAACATCAACTTAGAGATCAATTTCGGTCACCAAAGCTCTCGAGCTTAAGCTCTAACACTGACAGGCCCAGGAATTTGGCTCCCAGGGCGGGAACACCCTCCCCCCCACTCCCCTCTCCTGCCTTTCTGTCTTCTCTCTACAAGGACTCCCTTTTCAATGACAACCAAGGTTGTCTTTCTTCCCCCCCCCCCAAAAAAAGTTAAAATGTTAGCGTATTAGGCTGTGAAAGATGTTTGACAAACATCTGTTGTATTAGGCTGTGAAAGATGTTTGACAAACATCTGTTGTATTAATGCCTAATAAAACTATTTGAAAAAAAAAACTATACTATTAAAATAAAAACAAACTAACCGTAAAAAAAAAAAAAGAGAGAGAAACAAAATGACATAGTTGTATGATTTTTTTCTGATATTACATTTTCTATATATTACACATGGTATTTTTTTTTATATAGTACATCACAAACACTAGGAGATGGACAATTAAGAAGAAAAAAAAATTAACTTTACATTTTCAACTGTTCTACAAACAATTGATTATGACCTATTGTCTACAGGGCTTCCAATACAGTACATTAGGAGTGACCCTAAAAATGACTCGTGGGTGTTTGATCCCCTACCATTTTGTTGCTAATTCCAAAGATGACAACTAGGACATGCCAGCACCATTTGATGACTGGCTAATTTGAATGGGAATGTATAGGAATTGGGCTAATTATAAATAAATAAATATATATAGACAATACGATACCGTGGTGAGACGAAATCACAGACAGCACTCCAGAAAATGGTCAAAAATAATATATTGAGAAAGGAGAGGGGATGTCCCCAACGTTGATGCAAACACTGCAGTGTCTCAATAGCATAAATCAATAATGTAAAACTGAGTTCATAAGTTGAATGCCGATATACAAATAATAAAGGCTGTAAAACCATGTAATCCAACCAAGTGTAAAGGAACTGGTGCGACAACCACCTCACCTGAATCCCGCGTGGAGATCCGCCCGTAGAATCTATGTCTCCCTGTACCTGAAGAACTGACAGACCAGATCTTCCTTCTTTCCCTGCAAGGGTGGTAACCCGGGATGCGTGGGCTGATGCCTGTGGTGGAGTCCAGCGTCTGCAGACTCTCCTACCCGCTCACCGGGTAACTGTGTGTCCTCCCACGAGACTAATTGGAACTATTATTGTGCAATTATTGTAATGTGCAGCACCGTTTTTTGTGAGGGTTTTAGGGTATTTATGTGTGTTCACTTATGTTCTGTAGTCGCATCACCTTGAGAAAGGTCCCGAGTGAAACGTCGGTATTGTGTCTTGTCTACAATATATTATTTTTGACCATTTTCTGGAGTGCTGCCTGTGATTTCGTCTCACCACGGTATCGTATTGCCTATCATTCTATATAGGATTTGCAACCACATTATAGACTGTATTCACGGAGTGCCTACTGTTCCTTGATTGATTGATTGATTATATATATCTATATATATATATATACATATATATAGATATATATTATATATATAAACACTAAAGCAGTGGAACTAGATACAAAATTAATGCTCCTGGGGACCCTTATGATGTTCAGGGTATGTGATTATATTTGTACTCATTGTCTAGGAGATCATATTCATCCCTCCATTGGAAAGGAAATGGATGACCATCCACTTCTGTTTGCATCACATGGAACTTGCTCACAACCATGTGACTGCTATCCCATCGGCACCGTATTTCAGTATTGTAAGCGGTTTACCAAGATCAAATTATCACTAAGACAAGGAAGGTGTTCATCTGAAACCTGGCTTGTTGGTTACTTTTGAGGAATGAACTTGGTGAGCACTGTATTAAAAGAATCAAAATAGACAAGGCGGCCACAATATTATTTCCTGTTTCAGCTGCCTTACTGTAGAACACTATTCAGACAACATATGTTTATTGAGAAAGGTGTCAATACTAGTTTTGGAGCTAATAGCCATGCTGCTCTATCCCAGGTCGTCTGCGATTTAACAGTAGTGTATAATTAAAGTCAAATCTTACTATATATTTCTGAAAGCATTGTATGTGTTCCTGTCTGCACTGTCCCTAGCGGCAATCTGATTGGTCCCTTGGCCCGCCCGCCCCCGCACACCTCTCATTGGCCTGAGGCGGAGTGACGGGCCAAAGGTCACACACACACACACAATATATATATATATATATACATGTAGAGGTATCAGTACCGTGTTAGCCGAGCTTCAATAATCAAAAAATAAATAGATGATACCGTTCTGTGGCTAACAAAATGCTTTTATTTGTGCGAGCTTTCGAGATACACTGATCTCTTCTTCTGGCGATGTTACAATGAATGAAGCAAGGATAACTTAAAAAGAGTGTCTCTTGGAATGTTATCTGTGCTTGTCCTTCCCCCGGTGTGGATGTGTTTTATGGCTAGAGGTGTCAAAGGGTATATATATATATATATATATATACAGTTAGGTCTAGAAATAATTTGACACTGACACAATTTTCATAATTTTGGCTCTGTACGCCACCACAATGGATTTGAAATGAAACAACGAGATTCAATAGAAGTGCAGAATTTCAGCTTTAATTCAAGGGGTTGAACAAAAATATCATATGAAACGTTTAGGAATTGCAACCATTTTCATACACAGTCCCCTTATTTCAAGGGCTCAAATGTAATTGAACAAATGAACAAATGAACAAATGAACACAATCATAAATAAAATGTTCATTTTTAATACTTTGTCGAGAATCCTTTGCAGGCAATGACTGCTTGAAGTCTGGAACGCATGGACATCACCAAACGCTGGGTTTTTGTCCTATGTGATGCTTTGCCAGGCCTTTACTGCAGCTGTCTTCAGTTGTTTGTTCGTGGGTCTTTCTGCCTTAAGTTTTGTCTTCAGCAAATGAAATGCATGCTCGATTGGGTTGAGATCAGGTGATTAACTCGGCCATTGCAGAATATTCCCCTTCTTTTCCTTAAAAAAACTCCTGGGTTGATTTTGCAGTATATTTGGGTCATTGTCCATCTGTAAAGTGAAGCGCCGTCCAATCAATTTCGCTGAATTTGGCTGAATCTGAGCAGACAATATACCCTATACACTTCAAAATTCATCCGGCTGCTTCTGTCTTCTGTCACATCATCAATAAACACTAGTGACCCAGTGCCATTGTAAGCCATGCATGCCCATGCCATCACAATGCCTCGTGTTTTACAGATATTGTGGTATGCGTCGGATCATGAGCCTTTCCAAGCCTTCTCCATACTTTTTTCTTCCCATCATTCTGGTACAGGTTGATCTTAGTTTCATCTATCCAAAGAATGCTGTTCCAGATCTGGACTGGCTTTTTAAGATATTGTTTGGCAAAATCTAATCTGGCCTTTCTATTCTTGAGGTTTATGAATGGTTTGCACCTTGTGGTGAACCCTCTGTATTTGCTCTCGTGAAGTCTTCTCTTTATGGTAGACTTGGATAATGATATGCCTACCTCCTGGAGAGTGTTCTTCACTTGGCTGGATGTTGTGAAGGTGTTTTTCTTTACCATGGAAAGGATGCTTCGATCATCCACCACTGTTGTCTTCCATGGACGTCCAGGCCTTTTTGTGTTGCAGAGCTCACCAGTGCGTTCTTTTTTTCTCAGAATGTACCAAACTGTTGATTTGGCCACTCCTAATATTCATGCTATCTCTCTGAATGATTTTCTTTTTTTTAGCAGCCTAAGGATGCTCTGTTTCACTTGCATTGAGAGCTCATTTGACCGCATGTTGTGGGTTCACAGCAACAGCTTCCAAATGCGAATGCCAAACCTGGAATCAACTCCAGACCATTTGACTGCTTTATTGATGATAAAATAATGAAGGAATAGCCAACACCTGTCTATGAAACAGCTTTTGAGTCAATTGTCCCATTACTTTTGGTCCCTTGAAAAAGAGAGGACTACATATTAAAGAGATGTAATTCCTAAACCCTTTCTCCATTTTGGATGTAAATACCCTCAAATTAAAGCTGATAGACAGCAATGTAAGCCCATAGTCATTATTTAACTGTAACTTGAATTTATTTTGGTACACAGCCGAAATAACAAAACTTGTATCAGTGTCCAATTATTTCCGGACCTAACTTTATATATATAGGAAGTGGTGGGTTTTGGGGTTTCTTGAGCTTGCTGGAATTGTGTGTTCACAGAGATGATAACAGATACATAGTTACAAATACATGGTAACATTAGGTAAACAGGGTTAGACATGTAACAGATCTTCCCCCACCCTCTGGGAGATCTGCCTATTACAGGGTGTGTAATGCTGTTTACCTGCTGGTTCACAGGATGCTGAGTTTTCCACCGGTGGTATGTGGAAGATAGGACAGGCTTTTGGGGTGATGTTTAGTACTTATCTTGGTGGTTCAGCACCTCCATCTCTTGCAGGCTCCAGGAGTGCCTGAGACAATCCCTGCCGGAGAACCATCTGATACACCCCCTTATAGATTGTAGTCTCAGGCAGGAGTATATAAAATAACTGGAACTTTATTCTCAACTTCAGAATACAGCTTTTAACTGTTTCACTGATCTTCCAAGACTCAGGATTGTCCCTAGAATCAACCCCCGGCAAGGGCTCGAGAGTCTATCCTAACTTTTCCCCTACTCCCTGGCAGAGTAGGGGTATAGTCCCCACTCCCACTCCCCTAAGGGAGGGTATGGAATGTGGTCAGAGCCCTGCACACATGCTTCCTGGTACAGTCTCTCTCAGGGGAGAGAACAAACTGACTAAATTTGGTAGTGCAGCCCCTTAAGTACCCTGGTGGAGGGTCCCAGGTCTGAGCCCCTGATTGGCAGAACCCAGACCCTAGGCCCACCTCTCCCTGTCACTCAAGGGAGCTGCTCACTGCAGGGAAAAATCCGGATTGGGCCTAACATTGCCTGCACTGATACCAGGATTTACATGTTAGGCAGGGCAGATTGGTAGCAAAAACCAGACATGGCTACATACATTATATATAAAGACATTACATTACATTAGTTGAACAGGGTTATACATGATATATGAAGACATTGCATGAACAGTTAAAGATAAAATAAGTTTTAGGCATGTGTAACAGTTACAGACCACATTCAAATGTGAGGCAGCTTTAGTTTTGAAAAAACTTAGACTTGTGGCAGCTTTGAGAGTCTCGGGTAGATTGTTCCAGTTGTGGGGTACATGGTAAGAGAAGACGGAGCGGCCG
>WSYH01008280.1:0-29787 GCA_036426205.1 Ascaphus truei
GAGATCTGAGATTCTCTAAACTCCGAGATTCTCTAAACGCCGAGATCCGAGATTCTCTAAACTACGAGATCTGAGATTCTCTAAACTCCAAGATTCTCTAAACTACGAGATCTGAGATTCTCTAAACTCCGAGATCTGAGATTCTCTAAACTCCGAGATTCTCTAAACTCCGAGATCTGAGATTCTCTAAACTCCGAGATCTGAGATTCTCTAAACTCCGAGATTCTCTAAACGCCGAGATCCGAGATTCTCTAAACGCCGAGATCCGAGATTCTCTAAACTCCGAGATCTGAGATTCTCTAAACTCTGAGATTCTCTAAACGCCGAGATCCGAGATTCTCTAAACTCCGAGATCCGAGATTCTCTAAACTCCGAGATCCGAGATTCTCTAAACGCCGAGATCCTTCGTTAGTCATGTGTGGTTTAAGGCGGGGGTGCGCAACAGGTCGCTTTTCTTGAGCTGGCGCCCCCTCCTGCCCGGGATGCTGCGTGTTTGCGCCCCCCCCTTTTTGCGCACCACCCCGTTTTAGGCTGTGTCAACATAAGGCCTTTCGCAGCATTCGCAACATTTTGTCTTATCAGGACTGCCACGAAGCACCTGTTGTCCCCTATGTTGTTTGGTCCAAAAATAAAATAAAGCCAACGCCAAGAAATAAATATGTTTTTTGCACTATCATGTAACCCTTTGACTGCCAGGAGGGCTGCGCATAGCAGATCAACTCATCTGGTAGAAAAATGGGCTAAGTATCTGCATGGTACCCGTTCGGGATCTTGGAAGAGAGCGAGAAGTGACAAACTGACTTGTTTCGCTATCTTTTTGCATTTTGAAGCAAGTCCTTTTTTCCGGCGCAGGACGCTGTGTGATGCATCGGAAAGCAAAACGTTTGCTCCGGTCTGTTTGCCCGGCGAGGATGTTTGGTAGAGACCTAGTGGTCCTGGGCGCATGTACGTGCTGGCCCTCACGGTACAATGTTTTAAGACTGCGCTGAGGACGGTCACGTGGCTGCCAAACTGCCAATCCAGTGAAGCCAGCGTGAACGTTGACGTCGGCGCTTCGTACCTGTCCTGTTACGCCCGTGACTCATAGCTCCGCCTTCCCCCGATCGCGCAGCAGGCCGCCTGTAGTCCAATGAAATCGCTCATGATTGAGCAAGGTGACTTCCCCGCGTCAGCGCTGATGAGCGCGTGCTTCCCTACATGGACAAGGCGTGCCCTACTATGAGAGAGCGTGGCGTCTCTGTGATTAGAGCGCGCGTATCTGTATGAAGAGGGGTCCGCCATCTCTTATGACAGCGGGGCCTCTCTGTTATGAGAGAGCGCGCGTCTCTGTATGAGAGGTGTGTCAGTCAAGGTGTGCATGTTCAGTGTTCAACTTCCACACTGACACAGTAAGCCGCCCCCCAACAAAACGCTGGCTCCAAATTCTGGGCGGCTACCTAAGATGTCAGTGTATATATTTTTTTTTCCACTCCCTGAAACATTCTACACGGTTACCGTCAACCCAGTCATCAATAACCGCTGCGTTGTTGCTTCGTGAGCACACACTGTCTTATCTGTTAACGCTTGCATAGAGGCACAAGATGTATCATGCTTCTGGTCTCCTGAAGCAGGCAAACATACCCCATTGCACGGATGAACCCCTTCTTGCTGCCGAGACGCAATGACGTCAGATAAGGGTTAGCCAGCACACTGACCCAACCTGTGTGTTGTGCTGCTGCACTCTGTAGAAAAACACAGAAATAGGTCTAATAATGGAACAGTATAACTGGCTTTGTTAATCAGCAACAGATTACTTGTCAACATAAAATACACTTGATTCCGTCTACCTTATTTTTTATCTTTTTACTGTATTTTTTTTTGTTTTTTTGTTTTTTTTAATACTTCATATTTGATAATTTTTTTCGTACTTGAAGTAGTGGGACGATGTCTCAACCTCTGTAAAAATATACACATGGTAGCTACCCACTTATTGCATCGGAATCATTCGGCAGTATTGTACAATGGAGTGTGTTCAGTACTGTATTATCTTTAGTCAGGCTCTTATCCTGTATTTTAAAGTACTACTGTGTAAGCTTTCCTCGACCCTGCAGCGCTCTGGAATGCGGCATGCACTTTTTAAGCGTTTTCCCGGCCCCTGCATCTATGGAATTGGCGGCAGCACTTTGTAAGCGTTTCCCGACTCCTGCAGCTCTGATTGCGGCAGCACTTTTGTAACGTTTTCCGCGAACCCTGCACTCTGGAAGTGGGCAGCACTTGTAAACACGTTTCCCGAGCCCTGCAGCTATGAATGCCGTGCAGCCACTTTGTAACGCGTTTCCCAGAGCCCTGCAGCTCTGGACATTGCGGCAGCAGCTTTTGTAAGCTTTCCGCTTCCTCCCGAGCCCTGCAGCTTCTGGAATTGCGTGCAGAGTGGCACTGTTGTAAGCTTTCTTTCCCGTAGCCCTGCAGATCTGGAATGTGCTGGCAGCATCTTGTAAGGCGCTTCCCTCGAGCCACCTTGCAGCTTATGGAATTGCGGCAGCCACTTTGTGTAAAGGTTTTTCCCGAGCCCTGCAGCTCTGGAATTGCGGCACACTTTGGTAAGCGTTTCCCAGCCACTGCAGCTTGGGAATTGCGGAGCACTTTGTAAGTTTCCGTTCTTCCCGAGCCCTCTGAGCGGCTGGAAATTGGCGGCACAAGCACTTTTGTAGCGTTGTCCCCTTCGAGCCCTGCAGCTTCTGAGAGATTGCGCGGCAGCACTTTGAAACGTTTTCCCGAGCCGCATGTGCAGCTCTGGATTGGCGGCAGTCACTCTCTTGTAAGCGTTTCCCCATTCCGAGCCCCTAGCAGCTCTGAGAATTGCGGGCAAGGCACTTTGTAAGCGTTTCCCCGGCCCGTGCATCTCATGGAATGCGGCACGCTTTGGTCTCAAGCGTTTCCATGCGAGCCCCTGCATACTCTGGAATTGCGGCACGTGCACTGTGTGTACGCGTTTCCCTCAGCCCTCAGCTCCGAATGTGGCGGCAGCCACTCTTGATATAGCGTTTCCCTAGCCCTTGCAGCTCTTGAATTGCGTCGCGGCAGCACTTTGTCAAGCGTTTCCACCCGAGGCCCCTGCAGCTCTGGAATGGGCGAGCGAGTCATTCTGTAGGTTTATCCCGAGCCTGCAGCTCTGGAATATGGCGGTACAGTCACTTTGTAAACCTTCTCCCAGCCCGGCAACTCTGCGGCGGCGTAATTGCGCATGCAGCTTTGTCACGTTTCCCGGAGCGCCCTGTCACTGCTGGAATTGGCGGCAGCACTTTGAAACGTTTTCCTTGACCCCTGCGCGCTGGCATATGGACATTGCTGCGGCAAAGCACTTTGTAAGCTTTCCTTGGAGACCCTGCAGACTATGGAATTGTGCGGCAGCGGAAGGCACTTGAAGCGTTTTTCAGTTGCGTCGGAGTCCTCTATGTTAGCCCTACAGATGTAAATTGCTCTTCAGTTATCCATCGCCCTGTGTACTAAATATTTTGGTTTTTTAATTTACCCTTGAATATAGTAAATAATGGAGATATCTCACTGTGAAATATGGGGAAAGGTTAAACAACTTAGTAACATAAAGGTGGGTGGGTGTGTACGTGTGGCATTGTATATTACGGTATGTGTGTGTGCGCGTCCCTATATCTAAGTGGTGTGTGGTGTGTGTGTGTGTGTGTGTGTGTGTTATTTATATATTATATATTATTCTGATCGCTCACATTAACCATCGATAGCATTTTAAATTAACAGAGGCCCAAAACATTGATGATGTTTGAATAACCATTCGGGAACCATTATAAATAATAATCATACTACAAATATATATATCAAGCTTTTTTACAAAAGTAAATGGGAAAGGGTAATTGTATTCTAAAACACCTTGAATCCTTTGTGTTCCATATAAAAACTGTATCCCTGCTTCTGTCGTTGTGCTGAGATATCCCCCAACTTGTTTTCCATTCCGCATGAAAATGCCGCGCGTTGATGTGTTAAAGTGAGATAGTTCTCCCCTCCTCCCTCGCACTGTCTTGCTCACGACATAACAGGAGGCGAGCAGGCTGCTTCATTTTGGGGTGAGCAATGCTAGTACTGACAGAGATCCGTCACACTGGCCCACTATCTAGGCTTTGTTTTTTGTTTTTTGCTCTTTTTATTTTAAAGGAGGAACAGTTGTGTGTTAATGCTCGATTTGTTTCCTATGTAAATGGTTTAGTTAGGCGTAAAATGACGGCAGCTTTTTAATTTAATACTCTCTGCTCCTGGAACGCTTTCTGCGGGATACTGCCTTGCTTGGCACATACCCAGCAGTTGTAGCACACGCCTTTGTGATATTGTGCTAGCACTGAAAATGAGGCCTATCGAAGCAAAAAGCAATTCTGTGGTATGATTAGACACCACTTAAGTACTAATCTCCTTCTAATAGTAGAATTAACATAGACTATGTACGCACTTCGTAATCTAGAACAACACAGTCTCTGGACAACTTATTAAGATCCCAAATATTAATCGATATAGCGAGGGGTTGGCCAAGTCCTGTCCTCAAGCCACCAACAGGTCAAGGTGTAGTTCAGGTTTCAGGATGTCCCTGCTTCAGCCCAGAGAGGACACTATTGAGCGCACCTGTGCTGAAGCAGGGATATCCTTAAACCTAACATGTTCGTGTGTCCTTTTAGGAACTGGGAGTGGCCGGCCCCTGTACGAAACAGTCCCTGAACATCTTCCACCCACTTCCATTGACATAACGACTTAAACACGAGGCATAGACAGAACGTACCTTTATAAAATACTGAATTATGAGAGTAATAGCATAGCTCTTGTGAACTTAACAATGTTTTTTCACACGTATGTTGCTCGGTGTTTCAAGATGCATGATGTTGTATATTTTTCTTACGGAGAATACCATAACGATGATGTATTTTTGAAGGTGTCATTCGCTCTCATTTACGTGTCATAGGCTCAGAAATCAACGTTGTCTCTCAATTCTTTTCGCTCTTTCCTGTGCCACCGCTAATGCGGCACCGGCTGGTCCTGTGCAGAAAGGGGGGTTTAATCAAACATGGACTAGTGTAGACACAAACGTGGAATTGTACGCAGATTATTGGAGATGAGTCTCTATTGAATCTCACCGATAAACGTATGCAAGAATGCACTGTGGGACACTCCTACGGGTGTTATATCAGAATGCAGTTCTAACATCGGAGAGATCACTTCAATGAATTTCTGGTGCTGTAGGTACCCCTGCATTGGCAACTAGGGCCATGGCAATTTAAAGAATAACCCCATAGGTTGTGTGTGTGGTTGTGGTGTGGTGTGCCTTGTTCTTGCTGATGGTAACCTGCTGCAAACTGCAAACAGACATTGCATTAAAGATACGAGCAGGCATCAATGTGTTTGGTTTAACAAGATCTGTTCTTTACTAAATGGTTTGTGCTTGCAGTAAGATTTGGGACGTTACTGTTGGGTATTAGCCTGGTCTCATTTAAAAAACCAATCAATGCATCTCTGACAACAATGGGCTCTATTGTTTTTTATTAGGACCAGAGAAACAGGCTGGAATGCCAGTGCATACACTGGTTGGAAACATCGTAGCTATTATCACAGCACTGTTCACTTGGTCCACCAACTTTTTACTTGTGCCTATATGACCGTTAGCACTCTGCTCATATGTACATTCATGAGGGGTTCAAAGAACATCTTGTATTTCCATGAAGGCAAAGCAACCACCCTGTCTGTTTTATCAGCTATGGGGTCATCATCAGCGAGTTAGAATCTCACACAGGGGGGACTAACTAACACCTAATGGCCGGTTTTTGGATCCACAAACAATGCACCAGATTACACTTGATATTGTTTCTGTTTTCATCACTTTAAAAATCACTTAATTGCCACTTCATCTCAAAATACAAATATTAAGAGTAATCACAAGCCGTATTTAGAGTGGTTTTACTCCTATTCGACAGACCATTCTTCTTACTTGACAAACGATCCTGAACAGCATTTCCCCACAATTATATTGTCCCACTTTCCTCTGTCGTAGGCCTCAGAATCTCAGTTCATATAACACGACAGATGCATGAGGATCTCCATCCATTGCCTGTCCGCCAAGTTCCCCCTGCGCCGTTCAGCAATATGCTGCGGACATACTGTTGAACTTTGCAACTGGGGATACGATGTGTGAGAGGAAAATGAGGGGTGGTGCTCACACACAATACTAGAAACGTCCTTTGTGCAATTGTGAGATGTGAATAAAACAATGTGGCTAAACTTCTGTTCAAGCTGATAGAAGACTACACAATGTTAATACTCATAACAAGGCCGTTATATTGGCAAACAGAGGGTCAGACAGATGGAGGCGTGGATAACTGTTTTTTATTGGTCTCATTTAAAGTTATATTCTGTGACGATACCTAATTCACATGAGGAAGAAAAAGGTCTGCATATTGTGCAATGGTATACAGCGTGGTTATTACAAGATACATAGAGATACAATAAAATGTCACCATTTCAATGATACACTTGGCTCATCCTTTATTTTAATGTTTCTTAATGGTGATATCACAGAAATAATAATACATACTTTAATTAACTAACTTTATTTCTCCAGCAGCTGCTTTCTCCCCATGGGACTCAAACGCTTCCCAATTACCGTACAGCGCGCGGTACGCGCACATAGGATTGTTAATTCGGGTACACACTTCCTCAGAATTATGCCAGGAGGCGTGCTCGATGCCCCCGGCCCCAGGGGAGCTTACAACTTGCCTTTTGGTTGCTTGAGGCACACAGGGAGATGAAGTGACTTAACCCAAGTGGTCCACAAGAGCTAGACACACAACTTAGGAATATGAGCTTCCAGTTCCCCCTGCTTCAAACTCTGTGTCGTGTTTACACAGTCAGTGGATCAAGATGCTTTTTATAGGGTAAGAAACTTGGAAATTTTGTTAGTTAAAGTAACCCAACTATAATCATATATAAATATTCAACACATCCTTTATCTTTGTTATATGTGCTAAGCTAAGGCTCGGGCCATGTCAGCGCTTAGAGGCCTGACCTGTGCTGAGGCCACTTACACTTACCAGTGAGCCCCTGCAGCCGCAAATGAGGTGGCTTTAGCATGGGGTGCTCGCGCAGGCTTCCGTGAAGCGTGGTCTTCGAAAAAATTTAGTTTCAGCGCTCACGCGGAGCGTATGGGTCCGTCATTGTAGCGTTCGCCAATGAGGTGCGAACCAGCTCCGCTGACGTACTGGCACGGACCCCCCGCACACGCCCCCCGGTTGGCTGCGCTAACCAAGCGCAGGAAAGCACCCGCTTTTCACCTCAGCCACTGCACTCCTCCACACGGCTGCTTCAAACCCCTCCAACGCAACCTAAGGCTGCGCTTATAGTGCCTTGCAACGCGGACACGACGTAGCTCGAACCAAATACATTGACTTCCTCGCAGCTCATTTTATAAGCGTGATGACGCATGGAGGCGGGCCAAGAAATTTTTGAAGAGGCAGGGAAAATTTGATTTTTTTAGAGACAGAGCGCCACAGCGTGGCGGTCTCTAAAACCATCCACAATTGCGGCGGGCCCGCCCCTTTTAGAACGCACTCACTGGCTTGTTCGCCAGCGACGTTCGCTGAAATCAAATTGCAGACATTTCAGCTTTCAGTGCCATGGTCGACGGTGACGTCATCGGGTCGTGTTCCCGTCGCCTTTGCCGCACTATAAGCACCGGCCTAAGGTTTTATGTATCACCGTAATGTGTTCTGCACGCAAGATACAATGTTGTATGTTCAGAGCAGATTTATTCTGCTTTTTTTTTTTTAGAGAATCACAATGCAGACTTTTTTTAATACCCCGAAAAAAGTCAACGATAAATATTTTACCTAAAACTTGAAAACTACTTAAAACCCAGCAATAATTATGTAATCATTATACACAGATGCATTGTAAACTGTATTTTAATTTGCTAACAACTACCTTAGTGAGGGTGCACGCTGAATAACTACTCCGGAACATCGACCTTTAAGTGAAGTACTGAGTCATAACTCTTTGTTTTCTCCTCACACCACAATGCTGTTGGAAAGTCAGCAAAGGCCGCGAATATTTCGCTGTCATTTCAATGACTTCTATTACTACCTCCCCACAAATGATGTAATGCATAAAAACTGTAACCAGGAGAGTTAAGACAGCTGGAAATAAATTCCCTATGCAACATAAACAAGCAGAGATCGTGACCACCTCCCATGAACTCTAAGGAACAAACATCTCTGAAATGTTACGGAGAGGGTAACGTGGTGCAGTTAGTTGCACTCGTCAGCCAATCCACATCCGAAATGGCAGCCAAGCACCACCACGACAACAGGGTCAAAGACTTGTTGCCATGTTCCCAGGCAGGTCTCGTTCTGTGTGTGCCAATCAGTCAGAGAATAAAGGGGAATAGTATTAGATTTATGAATCCCGTAAGTGATCTATATTACCTAAGCACAATACGAAGAGGCAACGGTGCAAAAGATTATTTTAATTTCATTTCTCCAAATGCACCAGCAGCCATAGCGTCGTCGATCGTTCGTGGGACCTTTCTGCGCGTACCCTGATGAAGGTCCCCCTGGACGACAACTATGGATGCATGTTTTGCACTTTTTGAGGATCCAAAACCTCTTTAATGGTGAATATCTCAAAGAGAATGTGGGCTGTGCCATGGTTTTCTAGTCTGGATGCTATGAATCTAGGGATTCTTGCAATGACATTATGTAGAGCTAGACACGATGCCTGGTGAATGAGGTAGGACTCTCATCAAAAAGCTGGTCTGTTGCTGACCCTTGAGGACTGAGTTGGGAGACCCCTGAATCTACGATTTGGTAATGTCTTAAAAACAAACAATTCTAGGATCAGAGTTTGGATCAACATGACACTTTTCTTGTTATTTGGAGAGACGAAAAGATTGACTGAGGCGTTGCCTATTCATTTATAGGCACACTTATAAGCCGCCGTTTCAGTCTACGCAAGTGGAAATCAAGGAAACACTTAATGTACAAACACCTACTTCATTTAGAGTCCCAGGAACCCAAAGTATTCGTAGTTTGCCGTGATTCCAAGAAACAACCAGCATTTACCATCTCACGTATTGTGTTATATTGTTAGGCATTGCTATAGAAGGCCAATTACATTTCGAAATTACTTTTATTAAAGATTGCCTTTTTAATTGGAAGCAATTGAAGTTGTTTTTGAGCCAGTATTGCACAACACTCGTAAATACAATGGGCCATTGAGAACCATTATATGCCTATTATTGTAATTCCCTCCTTGATGATGTCCTTGTCAGGAATCCTTGACATCACTTCCTTATAATCTGATCCTGCAGTGATGTCATTGGCACTAACACTGGAGTCAGTGTCTCATGCAGCTGATTTCAAGTGATTAATCAAATGCAGAGTCATTGTTGTCTAAACAACAGAGCAGTAAATGTACTAGTACCTGATATACTGTTAGATTACATAAGTCGTCTGCAATGGGAGAGTTATAAATTTTTTTCTTAAAACCCTTCCATTAGTTGTCTCTCCTATGTAAGAGGTGAATGGGGGGTGTTGGGGGGGGAAGGTTGCTGTCCTCTGTTGCTGACTCCGTAGAATAATTTAGAATCTGGGAATTAAAGACTAGGAAAGCGCCCTCTCACATTTCTTTGAATTTCAGTCACATCAGTCCGACAGAGTTGGATACGTCAACGTCGACAGGTCACAGGCGACTCCAATTTCCATAACTCCAGAATGACTAGATTCCTCACCAGCAACAGGCTCAACTGACAAGATGGTCTGCTCTTCTACATCATACTTCTGATACCGGCATACCACTGCAGCTATTACAGAAATGGAGGAATGCCCGACACACCATGTGGTGGTTTATTGTGTAATTCAAACCGACGACTTTCTTGTTCTAAGCAATAAGACATGCATACAACCTGTTTCATTGTTCAGATTTTTTTATGGGTGGCTAGACACCACAAAATGCTTATTTATTATTATCAATAATGGGAGGAAAACGCAGGGGAACAGACTACAGGGAATGTGTGGTACTGTGTTCTGCTGTATTTTGCTGACCTTTTTTCCTATTTGCGAATGCCATATGCTTCTATTTGCAAGGTAGGGGCTGGTTCTTGGCACTTTCTTCAACAAGTTTAGCAGCACAACCTGTAAGTCACTCAGCGACAAAGCAACACGCTTCCAGTTGTGATTTGCGGCGCCGTTGCCGGTTGGCAGGCGTTGACATCCTCGCAGTCCATCCACAGCTGCGATCCATGGGATCACATTTTAGGCCGCCGGGAATGTTCCATCCCATGATTAGAAAGAACTGGTACTCGTGTGTTCTTCAAACTAATTTGTTTTGTTTTTTTCTACAGGCTAGCTTTACTGCTCTAAACTAGTTAATTTGTGCGGCACGACTTTTCTGATCTCTGTCTCTCCTGGGCCAACTCCCCGCAATGTATGATTTGTAAGTTAGATTAGTTTGGATCGCATATCACTTTTCCATGACAACTTTCCCAATGCTCAACTGTTGGTGTAAATCATCACTACAATGACTGATCTCATATACAGATCCCATTGCTCGGCCATCAGTAAGGAAGAGAGTGTTCCTTGAGGTGTAATTGATACGTCTCCATTCCTATCATAATATCGTTACTTTCCTCTAAAGGTGCTCGTCGGTATGTCATATCTGTTTAACAACATGTCCACTGTCGGCGGCACGCGGCCAGATAAGAAGCACAGGGATGACTCCGGCTTTGGCGCCGACGTAAGACGATTAGAACAGAAATTTTCCTGTCCCCAGCCCGGCCAGCCCCTTTAGAGTAAGTATCTGGGCTGGAAGCAGGGATTCTCGGAGCTGAAGTAAGGCTCCAGCCGCCCTTGGAACCCTCTCTTCCCACCTAGAAGCAAGAGCTCTTACCTTAACTGGAGGAGACTGGTCCTAAGTCTCAAGTGCTGCTGGGGGCGGTTGAGTGGTAGAAAAGACTGCTACGGTGGTGTTGTGACTGCAGTAAAATGTACCATATTTAGTACTATCTTCTGGTCTACTTTTGTAAACATACTTGTCATCTGGATTCTCAGGAGCGAGTAACGATTGCGGCACTGACCCAATCTTAAAACTGCTACAATCCAAAACATCCCTTATTGTAAAAAACGCTATGTTTTTTCCACACATATTCCTTTGTTGTATCATCACATAACCCTTCAGAGGCATGTGAAAGGGTGTCCAATCCACACGTTTGTGTTCCCCCCAAATAAACAGTTTAAAGCACGCCCACAGCTCGTTTTTATCACACACCACCCCCTTTAATATGTGCAAGCATCATACAATCCACACAATGACATAAAGTCAATTATTTAGTTGCCGATTGATCCTTCTCCCTTGATGGATCGCAAAGATTCGGGCTCAGGGTTCACTAAATTACTGGTCAGTGCCAGCAGAAGGGACCAAAGAATCTAATTACTGTGGGAGAAGATCGTGTGGCCAGGCAGTTCACTAGATCATTGGTTGCCTTCTAGACATGAGGGCCAAACGTGCTCAAAAGGGTGTGCCACAGAGCCTGTTTTCAGAAGATGAATGGGACTGTGGAGTTTCTAAATGGTTGTTATAAGGAAACAAACCAAATTGCCTTGTTACTACATTTATTACATAAAACAGATCATTCTCTCAGGTTGTTTAAAAAATAAATGCGTACCAGTATTTCATCTAGATAGACATGATTTTATTTAAAAAAAGCCCCACATGTACATGAAGAAACCCAACAACCACACAACACTGAGTGAGCTTGTGAACCTGATCGCCCAACCCGCATCTTTGTCACCCCCTCAATCGTGCCGCCCTCTCTCCTTTTCTCGTTTCCACTCTATCACCCCGTGTAGACACATCTTTTGAGGACCCTACTAGCCCCTTGAAGCTTCGGGGCTTATCATGTTATCTTACTCGTCTGAGCTTCTCTGTTAACTCGACCAATGATAAACCCTGCTCTCAGTCCATAGTATTTCTCCTAATAATGTGTATTTTCCAATGTCATAAGACAACCACTTGACAAACAAAAAAAAGCCCCATGTAGGATATTGCTTGTCTGCGGCTTTAAGTGTGATTCACAACGCCTCTGATTGCCTACATACCACCATAGCTTTTAGAATACAGTCTCTCTGCTTCCAAGCCCCACGCTGCTGATCGCATGTGAAAGGTTGTTAATGATCCACCTCAACATACGACCACATCCATGGTGGTATATCATTAACAGCATGCTAAAAGTGACCTGCGTTATAACACCCCGGTTACAGCAGGTACTGTTTTTTCAAATGCTATAATGACAACGTATTTGGGCCCTGAGGAACTGTAAGGTTAATTTAACTGGGAACTTTTTTTCGGCATTAATATATTCCGAATTCGGTCTAAACGCCCACTCGTACGCTCCGACAGAGAGGAGAGGGGGCTGTATGCTTTTATGGCCATATGTAGCGAGGGTGCCTATAGCAGGGGTGCGCCAAGTGGTGGGCCGGCTGGTTTGCAGAGGCCTGCGCTCTATCTCCCAAGTTATTTAAACATTAATGTGCCGTGGGAGCAGTGAAGGTACAGTTTGCATATTTTGCTGGTGTTGTTGGACCAATAGGAGCACCCCCGTACGTCTCATACACACCCTGTGTCCTACCCCCATGACGGTGCTTGGCAATCTATCAGGGTCCCAAGTTTCCTGACTGCTCACCCCTGTCTCCTCCTCCCCCACGGCTTGAGTTCCCGCCCCTCCCTGCTTGGCTCTGGGCTCACATGACGCAGCAGTTCATGTGACGCATGGCAACGTGACACCATGATCCTGCGACGTCATTGGAGGTTGCTTTGCTTGGAGATCTTCGCTGGGATAGAGAAGGTAAGATTAAAAGTTACATGAGTCATCACCGGTTCCCCGGCTTTTATTTGAAATTTGCCTCTTCGGGAAGCATGAGCCTCTGAAAAGCCGCCCCCCCCGCCCCTTCTGGAAATCGTGGTGTCGCCCACCCACTTCCTGGGCCACCCCTGTCCCTAACACGACGGGCTATTTTATATATCCCTTAAAAAAAGTCAAGTAAATAATACTAGTAATCTCCGGTAAAAGACCAGGGACGTGCGGCAGAATGGGGGGCAAAAGGGCGAGCTGTGGAAAGGAGTCTTAGTTAATGGCTGAAGCTTTACTCCATTTCTTGGAGTTGGGATACATGCTTCTCAGTAATATACTGAACAGTACAAGTTGTGTGCGTAAGCCTGCTGGAACCTCGACTCCCATCTCCTGTAACAAAGATCAGGCAGGATTGTTTCCTTAAAACCCTTTGTGTTATCCACATCTTTTTTCTTTAACCAACAGCTTTGCTTATGAAGGGGTTAATTTCATCAATGCCAATTGAAACCGCAGGTTGTTGTTGAATGTCTTGTTGAATTTAATATGTGTAGGTCTGTTGCTACTAATGATTATACCGAGGCCTCCATGTTTGTATGTACGACCACATCCTCTTAGTCTTTTTGGTTTTCGGTTCGCGAAGAGTACACCACCCATTGTCTCACTCCAAACAGACTGCTCTCCCAGCACCTCTGACCTGACACTACCTCCCAGCACGTTTTTTTTTTGTGGGGTTCTGTGTTATTAGTTTAACCCTACTTCCTCGCTGTTTCAGCTGTTGGGAGTTAGTGGCTCCTCCTTCCCAGCTTGTTAAGCCCGCCCCCTCCCGCCCACTTCCCCAAGTTTTAGCCATAAGGGCCTTTCATTCTACTGGATATAGTACCCACTGTGGTCTTTCTCCTTCTCTCTCCATAGAGGTAAATGAGTCATTTACATCCTAATAGAGGCTATTAGTATTGGTATCTGTGGAGTGTTTAGGGCCCTTGCGAACAGGTGTCCTGCCTTGACAGTGGGCTCGCAAGCTTTACCACTCTTTGTGGCCAAGGGTTAACTAAATACCCCTTTTTCAAGAAATATGTAAGTATTTTAACTCTGTGTGTTGCTATCATGTTTGATGTAGCAACATTTCTGGGCTTCTACCTTTCGTCTGTCTTCGCTCTCCAGCACAAACCTCTGGACCTGACTGCCTCCCACCAACCTGTGACCTGCTCCCCCCGATTACATTTCACGACATGAGGTATATGTCTCAGCATTGTAGATGTTATGAGTGGTAATGTGGCCGCAGATCTCTTAAGGCCCAGGAGAATTATCATTTACCGTTTGGCAGTTATAAAAAAGTTCATACGGTTGACTTACTATTTCTGAACCACCGTTTTGCAACATATGTCCGAGTTAAAGTACTATAGTTCGTCATTTAAAGCATGTAATGTTCCCCATTTCCCCACCCAATTTCTGTAATAAGTTAAATAAACCCCACACTCGCCTGTTGGCGTTTTCCCACCTACTTTTTCTGCAAAGAAAACATCATTTCACATACACTTTCTGATCTTAAAGGATAGCGTTTCCCTTGGAGGAGGAGCAGAGGGCATCCTTTAACCGACGTTAATCTCCACTCCGGAGACACCCTGCTCCCCGCACAGATCCTGACATCTGAAGGACATCTACACCGGTATCTAAGTCCAGGTTTAAATGGTTCCCACGGTCCATAGAAGCCCGTAAGAGATGAGGTTGTGGATTCCTATTGTCTCATATTACTTAGCCTGGACCTTTTAAACCGACATACTGCTTTCCCCCCTGGGGCTGCTACCACAGGCATCATCATCAGCAATTTTACGTTATTGAGAATGGACATTTCTCAAACTGTAAAACTTATATGTGCGAATAATTATAGAAGTCGGTACCATGCAACAGTGAAGAAATAATGTTATCATACAAACCTGCCCATTAGTAACCCCCAGAGTGTTGAAGTTGCATGGTGCTGGGGCGTGTGACACACGCCACGTAATTCTTTTTAGATACAACCTGGATAATTCCACCTTCCGGGGTAGCAGTAAGAAAGCTAGCCACATATCCGTATTTTGCAAAAAAAAAAAACCCTTCACATGTTGTTAGAGTATAAATGTCTCTGTAAATTAGTCCAAGGACTTTGCTAGCCAGAGTCTGTCGACATCAGCTACAGGTGCCACTACCTACAACATAACAGAGGCCATGTTCCTGGAGTCTGCCAGACTGAAAGAAGCTTTCAGAATTATGTTTTTTTGACACATTTGGCATACAACAGGGAAGAAAACCCGAATGAAGATACACATACAATAGCTTTCATAGGACTACTCATTTTCTTCTGGTTAATACAAAGGAGGGAGAGAGTTGGGAGGTCCTCTGATACATTTATATTGATGCAAAAAAGTAGTTGATATGTTAACAAGCCAGTTCTGGCTCGTGAACGTCTCTTAGGCCCCGGGCCACTAGAGGGCAGAGAGCCGTGCTGGAACAGAGCGCTGAACACTGCGAGTCTCGCCCTGCTGGACGCTAGCTGTGCGATTCCCATGAACTACATAGCACGATGCCACGGTGTTGTCTGCGGCATACATGGGCGTGGGGGTATATGGTGGAGGCAGCGGGCAGGTTTGACCCGTGCGCTGGGAGGCACACAATCGCACCCGCGACGCACTGAACGCTCAACGTGCATGGGCGCCCTACTCGCTGGCGGGCCGTGACTACCTCTTCTGTGTGATGTTTAGCCTGCAGCTGCCTGAAGCTTGGCATGACTCTGTGCTTACTCTCGTCACAGCTCTGAGTACGTTCCTCCTTTCTAATAAGCACCTTGAGCGATCGGCCAGCGCGGGCAGTACACACACAGCTTGCGTGTCTAGCAAACGTCCTTCCGTCGTAGGGAAATCGTCTAGGCCTGAGCTTACGGGCCCTCCGGCAAATCCTAAGGGCGGCATCCGAACTGCATGTGGGCCGTGCGTCAGGGCTCCACAGAGCTGCAACGTGCGGCCGTTTCCGCAGCGGCCTGCCACAACAGGCTGTCCGCTGGTCGGCTAGGCTTCTCGCTACCTTTCCTGCTTGGCTCTCCTGCTCCCAGGGCTATCGCGACCACAGCTAAGAATACGTCAGATGCTCGATCCTTGTCTGTTTGCGACGGAGACGGTGCCGCGCCAACGCTTCAGCCTTTATCATTGCGCAGCGCCGAAGTTCCTGCCGGTCAGATCACCATCGACACCGCATCCCCTGTCACATGCCACTGTAACCCCTTCCACCTCCCCTGCATCACTGGGTACAGACCATGGGGTACGCACCATGTCCTGGCTGGATCACCTCCGCCCTCAAAAGCCACGCCCTCGCTACTCGCCCGGTTCTGCAGTCCAGCGAGACACGTCCACGCGAGGTCGAGGCGCGTCAAGCCTTGAGGGTAATCGTGCCGCGTGCCTGACGATGCCTAAACTTCGGACACACGACAAGCCGTGAACGATGGTAGACACTGCGCAGGTAATAAACACAACTGGGGTGCTTATTCTCGTACACAACAGACTACACCATTGCGCATGTGGTCCTGCATGGAGATGGCATAACCTCTGTGAGTGTTCTGCGCGCCGTCGCATGGTCCATTCAACCTTGGGAGATGTGGGGTTAGGTGGGATACACCAACTCATGTCGCTGGAGGCATGTCATTTGTTAACTAGGAAATGAGTGTGCGTCTAAGCACTGACAAAAAATGCTCGGTCATTAAATGCATTATGTGTTTCCGGTGTTCGTACCCTGTGTAACTACCGGGTTGATCATTCATTTGTTTAATAAAAAAATTAATAATGTAGTCTGTTCTAAACTAGGAATATTTAAATATAAAACACCCAGTGAGTTATCACTGTGGTGGTAGTGTATCTCGAAATCAATGAGCTGAAATTAGATGTTACAGCTCATGTGGGACCCCTGTTCCATCCCGCAGAACTCTCCTCTTCCCCCATGGCACAAAAAGAAGACTTAAGAGGTCTTAGGTGGTAAGGGGTCCACTCTTATAGGTAAAAAGCAACCAACAGTTCTGCACAGCGCTCACCCGGACATTGGTACACATTATGCCAGTAAAATCTAGATCGAGGTAGAAGGACTGTCTGACTATTCTTATCTAATCCTTATGTCCCATGGTGATTGACTCCCATCTAGCACAACCCGGCATGTCAGACCCCGCCGTCCCCTTGTGTGTACTTGATAACGTGCCTGTTACTACCTTCTGGGCGTCTTCGCCCGTTGTTACGACATGGATGCGCACCAGTTCATCGCCGTCCAGTTTTAGTTAAGATTGAGCTGAGGTTCGTCAGCCTTTCCTTATAACATTTGGCGCTTAGAAAATTTTATGTGTATGTGTGCTTATGTATGTATGTATGTGTTATGTGTGTGTGGTAGAATGTAGCCTTAGAACACTCGTGATTAAGGGTGATTTACAAAGCTATTAGTGACCACACAGGGAACCACACACACACCACATCATACACCACCTTAATGACCCGTCACTCGCTCAGCATCACATACAAAATAAGCGTCGCATAGTGCACCGCTCGTCGCACAGACTGCACCACACACAATAGACAACGCTCCTAATAGGGCATCTTTATTGTTGTTAATTGTACTTCACAAATTGAGAATGTGAAGGGCGGGTTGTCTGACAAAGATCCGGAAGCTTTGTTCCTGAGAAATGACAACTCACGTGTATCGGAGTTCGTTCCCACTGCTGAGCGTTTTCTTTCTCACGCACATTGGAATCCACAAACCTTGACTTGCAGCTCGTGTCTTGCTTCCATCGAAAATACCAATAACAATGGTGATAGACCACTCCCTTTATTTAACCACACACCAATCACCTACACAGCAATATCACATAATAATACACACACTAAACACTATATATACCCCATCACTCGCTCCACCAGCATACACACACAAAAGCGTGCAGCCTGTGCACAGCGCATTCGCACAGGTAGGCACACACGCTACCATAGAACGGCTCCCTGAAGAGGCACTTACTGGCTTTAATCAACAAATTAGACGGGTAACTCTTCACTGTGTGCCGCAAAATGTAAGTACACATACACAACACACCAAAAAAAAAACAACAGCGCGCTGATGTGCCTGCTTGTCTAGCACTCTAGAAGAACAAAAAAACTACTTAATTATTTGAACTACCTTCTCATGTTTATAGGCTACACCAACTGTTTGACTAATATAGAGATTCCGTAACAACCGCGGACTGGGGTGTTCTGCAGGATAAACCATGGGCCATTATGCTATGTTAGGATAGGGTTTTTCCATACCAGGAATAGATGATATACGACCTCTGTTAAGCTGAAAAAGGGGTTCTTTTAGATCATTTATTGGGCATACAAACGCATCGACAGCGCACAATGTAGTTGGGGTGCTTATCCCTTCCCTCAGGTGCCATCACTTAATTCCAGGGGGGCTCGGCTCCAGTCCTCAATACCCCCCCCACCCCCCCTAACACTCGAACGCGAGCCCAACTGATTCGGTCACCTTGGCTGAAGGCAGGGGAAGTGATTAGTCCACCTGTGCTAGTGCTGCCGATACCTTCCTGACCCTGACCATCAGATTGGGCCGCGGGGGGAAGTGATCTTGTCAGCGGACTGGTTGAGCACCCCTGACTTAAATCACGGGTGCGTATAGCTATTCCTGATGACACAAAACTGATGAGTGACGGGTCCGGGGGAGATCCCGTCTACCAGATACACACCGCCCCGCGGGAAATAGATCGAAAATCGTTTTACTGCAAATAAATCAGAACTGGAAGTGCAGGCAATTGTATCATTTCTTCGAGCGACATCGATATTTACAATTTTGAAACCTTTGGCCGTAAGCAATGTCCTAGAGAATGTTATCAAAGAGTCGGGAATACCCTATCTAAACATGCAGAGCTGAAGTCGGCACAACACACCTCGCTTTTTAAAAAGCAGAATGGCTCCTATCCATATCAAACAATCTAAATATTGGAGGCCAGAGCAGAAGTCCGCATATTTATCTGGTGTGACCATGCTCCCGTAGTAGAAGTATATTTGGTTTCATAGTGTCTCTTATACAGTGCCAGGCTGGGCGGCGCTTATGTCACAGACCATACACACCTGCTTAAGCTACAAATGCCACTTAAATCTCATTTATTTTTCACTTATATACGCCATCTGCGCAAAGAAATTGGCAAGATGTTTTTATGGGGCCAAATAAAGTCGTAGTAACCCTCACATGCCAATTAGATATAACCTCCCTATTTTTGCGATTTCTATAATTGCGCTTATACAGAGCCGAAAGTATAATAGAATAAATAACTCGTTTGGGTGCATTCACAAATGTTCGCTAGAGTTGCCGCACCACTCCAGTTGGGGGACCCCGGAGACAGACGGGTTTCATTGCATGGACATCTGCTTAGTACTTCGACTCCGAATGTACAACTCACGGTGCTCTGTACCATTGGAAGGCCTCGCGGATGGCACGTGCTTGGAGTGCGGCTTGGCAGCAGCTGGCGTCCTCCTGGCATCCTCTGCTTTCCTCCTGCGTCTCCCGTCTCCTCTCAACTCCTGTCATTGCTGGCTGCACGGCGACCATAATGGCGCCAGCGTCGTTGCCATGCTCCTGGGAACAGCCACGTGGACGTCACACTATGCATAACACTTCCATTGCCTAACAAGCGAACGCGGGATCTATACGTGAAACGCTCACTGAGGCGCGGTTCGCTTGCCAGGACATTGTGACGCCATTCGGCCGCAATGAAGCGCGACCCATTGTCGATCCACGTGCTGTCACGCTGGGTCAGCTCCCGTTGTCATGACACAATCGGTGAGCCCAATGTTCAACAACGTATATCACCGCAGTGGGTACTGGCAAGTTGATGGGAGTTGGCTCAGGGGAAGATGAGGGAGACGAATGTAAGCGCTACATTTAAAGACATGTTCTCGAGTTAGCCTTCATATAAGGTGGCAACCCCTGGTCTCAGGTCGCAACCCTTCTGTTTCCCACATACTCGGCTTAAGCAAAGAGTGCTCCACACCTCAAAGCCATGGATTCTGGTATTGACATGCCAAATGAGCAACGTGCTGTCTTCTTACTTCTTATCCTTTTAAAACAAGGATCCCTAGTGGCCGTATGCCTGCCGTATTACACAAGCTTTTCAGAACACATGCATGAGTTAAAGACAGTTTGCAGAGCCAGTGAACCCTACTCACAGACAGCTAACCTTCGAATCTCCTCAGTGCGAGATTGGCTGCTGTGCTTGCACGGTGAAGCTGGTTGTGGGTTTAAACCAGACATTAAAAAGTTTTGGTGGGTAAAAAAAGTGACGGTAAATCAAATACCACTTGTGTATATTTCTGATGTCGCGACTCGGTCTGCAGCCCTGTCTTTCCACATTATCTCTTAGCATAGAGAATAACAAGTTACAGCACCACGGTTACTCGGCTCCTATTGCTGCAAATGGATGCACCAAGAATCTATAATTTTTTTTTCAACAGCTTTTCTTCCCATATGGTTATTTTTGTCTATTCCAGCGATTTGTAATGATTCCTTCACTATGTCTGTCCCTGGATTGTGTTTTCATGTATCCACTACCCTCCTAGTCAAAATGGACACGTCGCATTTCCCATTGGGCAATAACGCATTTCCCATTATTATGACCCTGCCGTCCCGGTGGTTTCTTTATCCCTGAATGATGCTCCTCCCTTTACCTTTGAAATTAAGCGCTTCTATCGCGACTCTTCTCCTATATATCTTTCGAGGGTGGTCCTTTTGTTTTGTCGCTTACAATGCATTAAATGCAAATCCTTTAACATCACTACTACTGCTGCATGACCTTAGAAGCCCGCGGTCCCAGTGTGCACTGCAGCAGGACGTGCCCGGACGGGGGGGCCGCGCGTGGTACAGCGCTTCACCGCGATCGCTGTCCAGAGAAGATGCAGAGTTTGGACACGGGGGGGGGGGGGGAAGGGGCGTGGCTGGGCTTTTCCAGGGGTTTGGCCATGACCTCATTCGCCCTCATTGGCGTAACCTTCGGGGGGCTGACCACGCCTCAGTCCTCCATGTTTGTATTTGCAAAAACTCTGCAGTACAACGCGCAGCACCTGGACCGATTGGGGGCGGTGCTTCTACGCACTGGCCTGTGCCAAGGCTTGGTCCCATTGGCTGCTGCACGCCCGTTATGGGGTGGGCACTACGGGGACAAGAGCCGCCCCTCAATGGGGCCAGCCCGCTGCGAGGGCAGCCGCTTCGCTGCGTTTTCCAGGCATATGAAAATTGTGATCATCTCGCTCTGCGGCTGAGCGCTAGGCCACGCCCCCGGCAGTTCAGCCAATGAGGGCGAACCTGCTGGTGAAATCATGGTTGCGCCCCCATCATCCCACCAATCACGCCCTTCCTGTCTTTTCCCCTGCAGCAGCTCACTGCAGACCAGGGAAGTCGGCTGCACGCCGCCGCCAGCCGGGACGAACCCGTGCAGCGCAGAACAGCGGGCCGTAGCCTTAGGCTGACTCCCCCCGCTGCTCGATTTTCTTTTACATTACTTTATCACTAGGCTACACCAACAGCCGGACCTTTAAGGTATCGCTTGAATACTGAGTTAGAATATCGGAAATAAAATAGCAGTTTCATGTTGTATTAAAAGCACGTCTGTGTGGATCTTTTATTTTTTTTCAGTTTATTTTTACTTATGGAATTTCCTCTTACCCTTTCCAACGATGTTCGTTATTTTATTTTTTCATCCACATGCTTCTGTTCAGGAGATATACGCGGTTTCATTTATTATAGTGTCCGGGAGATTAAATGGAGTAGTCCCCAGAGCCCCAGTGCTGTTTTGAGGTTACCACCTTGGGCAGGACATCTTAAAGCAAGATGTTACATTGATGAGCTAATTAAAACTCATGGGCTTCGGAGGGGGCTGGATTGCCACCGTAAATGTGATCCTATAATTGAAATCCTCCTCGCTCAGTCCTTGAAGGTTGATTTGCTGTCACTCAGCTGCACACGATTTCAAATACCATGCAGACGTGTCTCCCGTCTTGCCAATTTCTTCTAAACTTCTGGAACGTATTCCCTCTTTTTTACATGTATTTCACTTTCTTAATTCCCGTAACCTACTTGACACGCCTACACGCCTCCATATCAGGATTCCGCCCAGCATACTCTCCAGAAACTGCACCCAAAGTAGCTAATGACATCAATAGAGCAAATCTCAAGGAAACTACTCTAATCTATTTCTTCTTAATCTCATCTCTCTCATCAGCTTCGATACTGCTGACAACCCTCTTCTCTCCTGCACATTCTTCGCACAATAGCACTGCCCCTCTACTTTTTTCCTCCTACTTCTCTCTACCGTCCTTCTGTATCTTATTATGTGCAATCCTCCTCAACCTCTATGGTACTATCTTAGTGTACGATCCCCACAGGCTCGGTTTTAGAGGCCCTTTACTCTTCTCTTCTCTAAATACCCCTCTCCCCGGTGTGACCTCATTTACTACTCTTTGGTTCACCTGTCAATCTCTATGCGACTGACACCACACTATATCACTTACTACAACCTGACCTTGCACACCCGCAGTTCATCCACAAATGACCGGCCTAGCAGCTATCTCAGCCTGGATGGCCTTCGACGCCTCAGCTTCACATGGCTAGACACAGCTCCTCATATTCCCTCCCAACCAGGTCCCATTATTCCCTTCTCCATTACAGTCATAACCCCTACCCACCCAGTCTCGCAAGCACGCTGCCTAGGGATTACGGTTCATCGCTCCCTTCCTTCTCCCAAATATCAAAATCCTCTACCGTAAATGACTACATATGCTACGCAGATCCGCTCTTGAGGGAAACGCTCTTCCTCTCAATATTGGTCAGGCATCTTACTTTCCACATTCAACCCAGCTGATAATCCACCTCTTAAAAGAAGCAGCTCATTAAAGTTTTCGCCTCTGCTACGAACTCCAGATGCACTAACCTCCCTGACTGCATTTCCCATAAGCACTTTTTACTCCTAATGTGTCCGTAAACCTCCCGACATATACTAGATTGTAGCTCTTTGTAGCAGAGTCTACTTACTTTAGCCTTCTTTCACTTATTCATCTTTTATACTTATCACCCCTAATGTAATGGGAGGCGCTTATAAATGAAATATACATTTGGGAAACCTACACAGCCGTTAATATGCGATGTACTATCTGGCTATACTATACAATGACTACATTAAGCTTGGCCCCCGTCAGACATGCTCCTTATTTAGCTTTCACTTAATTCAATTACCTTGCTTTATAAATGTAAACTCCACCACCTTGGGGCGATTGAAGTACTTACAGTTCATGGAAGCTTTCGGCTTCTCTACTTATGTTACAGGCCCCACTTTATTCCGCATTGGTACTTGGATATTGCTATCTTATCGCTTTATTTCGTCGCTTTTAACTTTTGAGCCCCTAGCATTGCGATTTCCGCTCCGTACTCCCATACTCACCTTGTCTCTGTATGCTTCTGTTCCTACCCTGCCAATTAGATTAAGCTCTTCGGAGAGGGACTTTTCTTTTTCCCCGAACTGTTACGATTTATGTTCTGAAGGCAACTTAAGTCCATGAATGTGATTTGTATTATTTTGTTATTTATATAGAATATGACGTGTTATACTGCAGCGAAGCACTATGTACATACAGCAACTATATAAATAAACCATGTATCACACTACACACAAAGATTCATGGAATACTGTTATTCACAGCACCTTCAAGGATTACTGCTTCGCTGAAAAACACGTAACACTTTCACCACACTGAGGTCTTGGAAGGTACTGATCAGGACACATTCCCGAATGAGAGCTCAAGGCTTGTGCATTTTAAGGTAAACTCAAGGGCGAGTAATAAAAATAATGCTATTGTATGCTATCATGTGTGCAGTCTCCCTACTTAGAATGGGTTATAAGCTATTAATGCCCCTACTTCGTTGGGATATGGGGGGGGGGGGTCCTTTTATGATGCAGCCAGCTTCATTGCTCCCGTTCCATGGGCCATTAAAATACTGTGAAGCCCTCCCCCTCTTCTCCTACTAGTTTTTTTTATCCTCTCTCTAAATCTCTGGGACCCTCCCCGGGCGAAGCCCCCAACGATCAGTAATCCAACTCAAAAAAACCTTTCTCTGGTATTAGGTCAATATTGTACATGAGCCAATGTCTGCAACTTACCAATGCTTAATAAAAATGTTGGGGGGCGGAAAAAATGCTGTGAAGCATCTTGCCCCTGCTTTGTGAAGATTGCAGCTCCATTATCTTGAAATTATTTTTCCAGCAAGGGGAAGGCAACTTTGCAGCAAGTAAATGGGGTGGCCGGGGTGAAATCACTCTTAGTGCATAAAGATAGTTGCCCTACCACCCCGCTTTCACCTTGTCTAAATGTCTTCACGCGACCTAGAGCAGAATGGCCAACTCCAGTCCTCAAGAGCCACCATCAGTCAGTTTCTCAGGATATCCCTGCTTCAGCACAGATGGCGCAATCGTGGCCGTCGAAGACTACAGTGTGTTGATTAAAAAACTCTTAAAAAGCGCTCAGCGTGCTAGGATTTCCTCTATTTTCAGGTTGTAGACTGAGCCACTATTGAGCCAACGTGCGGAAGCAGGGATATCCTGAAACCTGACCTATTGATGCTCTTGAGGACTGAAGTAGGCTACCCCTGGTCTAGTAGACATGAGGAATCTGTAAATACATGTACCACTTGTGGTGTGGGGGGGGGGGGGAATGCTGAATAAAACAATAGGAGTGTGAATTCTTCCCATTCACCTTTAATGAGTGTCAACTTTAAACTGTATTGCAACTAGTTAAATGTGAGCACTATAAATAGCCAGACAATCACAGACTTCCCAGACTGACTCCACTGAATTTAATCGGCCTTATAAGACGCAAAATGCCGAAGGGCAAACATCCCAATCTCCCCCCCCCCCCCCATTCTTTGGAGTGCGTGAACACTAAACAAATGGATGGCTGGATCTCTTATGTCCTGATTATTGGAACGTTTTGCTGTTGCTGGTCTCTTGTGATAACATGTGTTTTTATATAGATATTCATCGTGAATGCCAAACTGTTAAGTCGAATTTGGTCTTGGTCTGTGGTAAGGACGCGAGCAGCCAAAGGTGCACGAAGTTATTGGAAATGTGCTTGCGTTTGTTTACAATTCATTGATGTGCCCTGGTTATGGATTTTTTTTTTACCTTTTTAGAGAAAATAAAAATATCACTTGTGAGCACATTGACATGTCTCAGACAGTTCCTGCCCCCTGCTTCTCACCGTTATCATCTCTTACTGCATTAGGCTGCGTCCCCGCTAGCGCTGAGCTCGCTGACGGGCGGCGCTTGGCAGAGTGACTTGCATATAAATAGTATTCAAGTCCCCCGCTCACGTGATACGCGCGCGCATATGCGCGTGCACACATGCTCACACCGGCCTCTCGCATAGCTAAACAATTTTTTTATACTCTCTAGTGCACTCAGATGTCCCCTGCTCTCCAGCATGAGCAACTCATCCAACGGGACAAAGCCTTATGCTTCCACTGCCAGGGGCCAGGAGTTCTGGGAAATCACATGCAAATGATGGCATTGTCACCTTTTTGGCTTCATACGATTTAAACATGAACCTCTATACAGCTTGTGTCTGTCATATTAATCCAGCTTGTTCAGCACCGCAAGGGGTTAAAAAGTTAATAGCCAGTAAAACCGACTCACCAACATTCTGTTTCGACCTTTTGGTTCTGAGCTGTGGTTATACTGGCTTTGCAATGTAAAGCTGAAAAGCCCATGCTTCCATTCCAAGATGGCTGCAGGACGCTGTGTGAATATGGACCATCAGTAAAGGCAACATCATTGGTGCATGATCACCAGCTGCCATTTTTATTTATTTTTAAATCCCAAGGAGAATAGAATGGATGATGTTCAGCAGGCCGCAAGCTCACAAACAGGAGATCTCTCGCTATTCAGGACTGATGCATTTTCCACCTGGATGTACCCCTTTGGGGACAAGAACTTACCATCACTTTATCGTCCATTCTTGAGTGAATACATTGCATGCAGTCCTGTCAATATAAACAGGTCCATGGGTGCAGCCTGATGGGGAAATCCAAGGTATGGAAGAGGTTATTCTCAGCTGAGCCTGACTTAACGATTTACGGCGAGATTCTCTAAACTCCGAGATTCATCTAAACTACGAGATCAGATTCTCTAAACTCCGAGATTCTGAGATTCCTAAACTCCGAGATTCTCTAAACGCCAGAGATCTGAGATTCCTCTAAACGTCGGAGATCCGAGATTCTCTAAACCTCCGAGATCTGAGATTTCTAAACTCCGAGATCTGAGATTCCTAAACTCCAGATTCTCTAAACTCCGAGATCGGATTCTCTAAACTCCGAAATTCTCTAAACTCCGGATCTAGATTCTCTAACTCCGAGATCCTAAAACGCCAGATCGGAGATTCTCTAAACGCCGAGATCTCCGAGATATCTAAAACCGAGCCGAGGTTTCTAACTCGAGATCTGAGATTCTCTAGAACCGAGATTCCCTAAACTCCGATTCTCTAACTCCGAGATCCGAGATTCTCTAAACGCCGATCCGAGATTCTGCTAAAACGCCGAGACCCGAGTTTCTCTAAAACGCCGAGATTCTCTAAACTCCGAGATTCTCTAAACGCGAGATTCTCTAAACTACGAGATCTGAATTCTCTAAACTCCAGATTCTCTAAACTCGAGATCTGAGATTCTCTACACTCCGAGATCTGAGATTCTCTAAACTCCAGATTCTCTAAACTCCGAGATCTGAGATTCTCTAAACTCCGAGATCTGAGATTCTCTAAACTCGAGATCTCTAAACGCCGAGATCTAGATTCCAAAAACGCCGAGATCCGAGATTCTCTAAACTCCGAGATCTGCGATTCTCTAAACTAACTCGAGTCTCACTCGAGATTCTGTAAACTCCGAAATCCGAGATTCTCTAAACGCCGAATCCGAGATTCTCTAAACGCCAAGATCCGAGATTCTATAAACCCAAGATGCTCCTACAACTCACGAGATCCGAGATTCTCTAAACTGCCGATCTAATTCTAAAACGCCGAGATTCTCTAAACTTCCGAGATCAGAGATTCTCTAACTCCGAGATTCCTAAAAACGCCAGATCCGATCTGTCTCAAACTCCGAGATCTGAGATTCTCTACAAACTCCAAGAGTCTCTAAACAGAGATCCGAGATTCTCTAAACTAACCGAGATCTGAGATTTCTCTAAACTCCTGAGATTCTTCTAAAACGCCGAATCTGAGATCTTCTCTAAACTACGAGATCTGGGATTCTCTAAACTCCGAGATCCTCTAAACGCCGAGATCCGGATTCTCTAACGCCGAGATCCATATTCTCTAAACTCCCGAGATCTGAGATTCTCTAAACTCTGAGATTCTCTACCGCCGAGACCGAGATTCTCTAAGACTAAACCCGATATCTGAATTCTCTAAACTCCGAGATCCGAGATTCTCTAAACGCCTGAATCCGAGATTTCTCGAAACTCCAGATCTGAGATTCTCTAAACTCCGAGTTCTCTGAACTCCGAAATCCGAGATTCTCTAAACGCTGAGATCCGAGATTCTTCTATCAAACTCCGAGTCGAGATTCTCTAAATGCCGAGATTCTCTAAACTCCGAGATTCTCTTAAACGCTGAGATTCTCTAAACCTCGAGATCCGAGATTCCTCCTAAACGCCGAGATCCGAGATTCTCTAAACTACGAGATCCGAGATTCTCTAAACTGCCGAGATCTGAGATTGTCAAACGCCGAGATTCTCTAATCCAAGATCTGATTCTCTTAAACTCCGAGATCTCTAAACGCCGAGATCGAGATTTCTCTAAACGCCGAGTCTGAGATTCTCTAAATCTCCGGAAAGATTCTCTAAACACGAGATACCGAATTCTCTAAACTCTGAGATCCCTAGATTCCAAACTCTGAGATTCCTACGCAGAGAGATTCTCTAAACTCCGTAGATCCGAGATTCTCTACAACGCCGAGATCCGAGATTCTACTAAACGCCGAGATCTAACTGCTAGACTAACGGTAGAGATCGAGATTCTCTAAACGGAGATCCGAGATCCTAAGCGAGCCATTTTCTCAAAGGCCGAGATTCTCTAAACTCACGAGATGCTCTAACGCCGAGATTCTCAACACGAGATCTGAAGATTCTCTAACTCCAAGATTCTCTAAACTACGGATTGAGATATTCCTGACTAACTCCAGATCTGAGATTCTCTAAACTCCAAGATTTCTCTAAACTCCGAGACTGAGATTCTCAAACTTCCTCGAGATTGAGATTCTCTAAACTCCGGATTCTCAAACGCCGAGATCTGAGATTTCAACTCAATTTACTGAACCGAGATCGAGATTCTCTAAAACTCCTAGACTGTATTCTCTAAACTCCGAGATTCTCTAAACTCCGAATTACTCCGAAACGATTCTCTAAACGCCGAGATCCAGATTCTCTAAACGCCAAGATCCAGATTCTATAAACGCCAAGATTCTCTTTAAACTACGAGTCACGAGATTCTCTAAACGCCTGAGATCTAGAGTTTGTTTTCTCTAAACGCCGAGATTCTCTAAACTCGAGTCTGAGATTCTCTAAACTTCCGAGATTCTCTCACGAACGAGCCGAGAATCGATTCTCTACAACTCCGAGTCTGAGATTCTCTAAACCTCCAAGATTCTCTAGAACTACTGAGATCCGAGATTCTCTAAACTCTCGAGAATCTGAGATTCTCTTAACTCTGAGATTCTCTAAAATCGCCGAGAATCTGAGATTCTCTAAACTCCGAGATCTGGATACTTCTCTAAACTCCGACGATTCTCTAAAAGCGAGATCCAGAGTTTCTCTAAACGCCGAGATCCGAGATCTCTAAACTCCGAGATTGAGATTTCAAAATCCTCTGAGATTCTCTAACGCCGAGAATCCGGATTCTCTAAACCCGAGATCTCTGAGCATCTCAAACTCCGAATCCGAGATTCTCTAAACGCCGCAGATCCGGAGATTTCTCTTAAACTCCGAGATCTGAGATTCTCATAAACTCCGAGATTTCGTCTGACCCGAACTCGAGATTCTCTTACATACGCTGAGATCCGAGATTCTCTAAATTCCGAGGATCCGAGATCTCTAAATGCCCGAATTCTCTAACTCCGAGATTCTCTTTTAAACGATCTGAGATCTCTAAAACTCCGAGTCCGAGATTCGCTAAACCGACCGAGATCCGAGATTCTCTAAACGACGAGATCCGAGATGTCTCTAAACGCCGAGATCTTCGAGATTCTCTAAACGTCAGAGATTCTCTCTAACACCCAAGATATGAGAGTTCTCTAACACTCCGAGATTTCTAAACGCCGCAGATCCGAGATTCTCTAAACCGCCGGATCTGAGATTCTCTCTCCAAGATTCTCCTAAACCCACCGAGTATCTCGAGTCTAAACCTGAACCGAGATCTACTTGAGATTTCTAACGAGTTCTAAACTCGAATCGAGATTCTTAAACCAGAATGAGATTCTTACGCAGATTCTCAACAGGGATCTCGACGCCGATCATTCTCTAAACGCCGATTCTCTAAACTCCTAGATTCCCCGAGATCTCTAAACGCGAGATCGAGATTCTCAAACGGTCGAGTCCACGAGATTATTCTCTAAAACTCCAGAGATATCCTAAATGAGGATGGTTCTCTAAAACTGCCGAGATCTGAGATTCTCTAACTCTCGAATTCACACGAAGATCGAGCCGAAGATCGAGATCTGAGCATTACTCTCTAAACGTCCGAGATTCTCTAAAAACGGAGGCGACCGATCCTGAGATTCGCTAACGCCAGATCCTGAGATTCTCTAATCTCCGGACT
>WSYH01008281.1:0-29787 GCA_036426205.1 Ascaphus truei
CATAAACACAGATTATCAATGCACTTCTAGTCCCACAAGCACAGATGTTTTAATAGTTTCGTATGTTCTTGGACAAGGTCTTCATTGTGTGCGTTAACATGACGCACTAATAACCTATGAACGAGTAATTCTCCTTCATCTTTACATTTTATTGGGACGTTTGCGACATCTGTGTCAGTGTCACCTTTGCGGCCCGGATTTGTCAGCACCGGTTGTTAGACTATGATAGGACTAATACCATGGACGCTTGGACTGCTCACAAAAAATCCAGCAGATACAGAGAGTGCAAAGGCCATTTCCTGAAACACCACCTGCAAGACGTCTCAGTGTTGCACATCCCTTTGTCGTTTTTGTGGAAACTTTGGTGGGGGGGCGACCCTATCCTAGTCATTACTATTTCTATTAACAAGACTTTCACCTAGCCTTCCCTGGCCTCAATCTCAGAGATACAATACCAAGAGCTTTCTTAAATAGGGAGCATTCAGCATTAGAACGCAAAAACAATTCAAGTCTGCTTATCCACGCCTCGCTTGAGGACCAGTCCACCCCTGTCCTCTTACCATGCACCCCACACTGTAACAGCTACCGGATACATCCCAAAGTCCAGCCCCCAGGTCTAATTCTTTCAAAACTAAAGCATTTCACATTTTAGTTGGCTTGTAACTGTTCCATCACGCCTATAATCTATTTCTCTCTTTGCATGACAGGTAATGTCTACTCCCAATAATGTATAAACCTGTCATTTACCTGGAACCATCGTATCTCATCTCTATGCCCCAGGACATACTCTTACACAACGAGGTAAACTCAATGCTATTCCAATCTCCTCGGAACAAAGCACATTACTTATTTACATAATAACGGGGGGCCACCGCTCCAAAATATTTATAGGAATATCATATTTGTCATTATCCTGACGTACAAGCAACAAAAAAAATATGTACATACAGTCTGTATATTTCAACATGTACAAATAACCTACTGTACCTATAAAAAGACACCACCCCCAAAACCTTAATTCTTCACAATCTAAAATATATCTCAGGTGGGACCCCACGACAAGAGCGATCACACGTTTTCGCTAAGACTAGCACCCTGTGTAGTAATAGAAAGCGGCCGGGTTTTGTATAGACCATGATAGCAATGACGTTTTTTTCTGCTGTCTAGTTTAGTTGATATTAACTGTGTATGTCCAATAAAAAGGTCGGATCTTTACCATCACAAATGACTAATGCCTGGATGTCTTGATTTTTCTTTTATGGCGACAGAGTCACATTCGTTTTTTTTCATTGATTTATGTTTGTAACGGGAGGCGAGGGGACGTCCTCCCTGGAATGTTCTTTAAAAAAAACCTATTTTTAAAAAAAAATACAAATTACACCCCATAGGGTAAGACCATGCATAGTGTGTATATTTCTCAACTTTGGGAAGCAATACATGGTAGTCCATTTAAAGCTCCATGGTGTAGACCAGATTACAAAGTGCCATCCAATCCAAAACAACCTTACCAAAAACATCTCAAATTAAAGCCAGCAGTCCCCTATCAGCAGTATTTAGAAATAGCCTGTTGATTAGATTCTGGCACTGACTGAAGCCGCCATCTTAATATTGCAAACATTCTGCACTCCTTTACTTACCAGAATTCGACTTGAAGGTCAAACATTAAATTATGCAGGTTTACCGGACTCGCACTAACGGTGAATAAGTGAACAAGTATGCCACAGGATTCCTACTGTATTTGTGAAGTAGGACAATAACTATCCATCATTTGACGCCTGTGAACCCTCAGCCTGATTTCTTGTTGGCAAGACATTGTTCTTGTGGGGTTTTCACAAATCCCCCAACTTTGTAACACAGTTGGGACTGCTGCTGTGAGGGCACTGCGGCTTCAACCCACCATAGCTAAGTGGCTTTTTACATTGCGCTTGTTGCTGCGGTGGGGTGGAGTGGATGGGTAACAGCTATATCCTACGGGTAACAGGTGTGTGGTCCAACGATTGAGAGTCTGCTATCTTTCACAATGAGCAGGCATAATACTTCCGGTCGTTCACTCTCATCCAAGCTGTGAAGGCGAATCTGTAACGCGAAACAAGCATCAATACGTCAAGGTTTCATTGTCGAGTTGCGCTGGGAAGCACGTATCTGAGCGGCAAGCGCAAACAGGCCCAAAGCAAAGTGCAGGAAGATTACTCCACACAGACCAGAGAAGCAGCGGTGTGGTTCAGGGCCATCAGGCAAGAAAGCTATAATTACGAAACGCAACACCAACTAAAAGTAATGTTCATAAATGTAAATTACTTGTACTTATTACCTCCCACCAATTAATTTGGAAATAGTGATAGATGAACAGCTTTGCCTTTTGGCTCCCTAATATACCTACAATACTACAACACTACTTTGTCCTTCATGTCCGATCATCTCCAACCCATCAATAGCAGTGGTATACTTTCCTCTAGACTATAAGTAACCAGTGCTCTGTGAAGACAGGAGTTATCTGATAAGAAAGGTAGTTAGGACCTCCAGATTCTTCGTTTGCTTTAGTTTGTACAATTCACTATACTGTCCACGGTCTTCAGCCTTTATCCGACCGCTTCAAAAATCGTGAACAGGAAACCCGGAGCCTCACTACGGCATACCCCGTTTTAAGAGGACACTCCTTTAGTACCACTCGCGAGTACTTACATCTCGCTCAATAGGCAAACGGCAGCTCACGGATGCTCCGGTCAGCACGGTCTGGCAGCATTACTGACTCCCTACCTGTACCAGGAGCGGGTGCGCAGCGGGGCGACTACAGAGCCTTTACAAATTCGTTATTTATATCAGTTATCACGTATATATGATTGCCAGTACAGTACATGTGCATCGATAGTGGGGAAAGGCAGTGCTATCACTGTTAAGTACATTTTCGGGGCTATTTAACATACATGCTACCGGTCCCATTGCGGACGTTAAATGGCTGGTATAGGCCTGGTATTTGAGAGCCTGGTTGCGCGGATATAAGAAGTTTCACCTTGGCCAAAACGTGTAAAGGCATTCAGCTATTATGGTAAAAGTTTCCTCAATTCCTTCCTTTTCTGTGTTTAGATCATAGTTGGTGGGCTCCTCATTTTAAATAAGACAGTAAGTACTGGGGGGACCTCTCCCCTGTAAGAACACTATAGTTTTTTTTTTTGAACATCAGCAGTGAAAAGACTCCCTATTTTCGTCACTACTTTTTTGTTGTATTCATGTAATCAGGCACCCTGAAGTACCCGTTTACTATTAGTTTCCCCTGTTAAAAAATTGATGTTTCCCTTTCCTCTGTGCAACCTAAATCAAGCATACCAACTACTCCGCTTATCTGTTTCCAATATATTTGTTATTTGAGTAATGATGGGATTCAAAGTTTTAATACAATATAGTGGAGAAAAACAAAAACATAATTCCCGAGGATCCCCAATAGTTTGGAGGCCAGAGAAAAGTCTGCCCTGAAAAAGATATTACATAAAGATTGTACCATCCCCCTCCAAAGTGTTTTGTTTTACTTGAGAAAAGTGTATATATTTTAAAAATACTTTTTTTTCTTTAATGCATTAAATCATGATATCAATTTTACTATTAAACTGCCACTATTCCAAGGTAACTTTCATTTTAATTGTAAAGCGCAGTACTACATTTTCCTTCCCCCTTTTTCCGTTCCCAAGTACAGCATGTTACAATGTATCATTCTAGCATTCTTATGCAATCGTTTGTTGTTTTCTCCTGTGATAAATCGGTAAAAACTAACGAAAATGGACCACCTTCTAACTTTGTGCTGACAGTCCTATAACAATGCTGGCAGACTACTATGTCCGTATTATATGACGAAGTGTAACACATTATTTTTTACAGCTTCAGAGTAACATACCTGTCTGCCTTGTTGGAAAAACAGAACAGATCTGTTTGCGATACTTTTCTGCCAAGGGCTAGCTTAAAAATGGTGTGTCAGCTGAGCCATGGTCTGAGGGCGCGCTGACGCTAGTCAGTGGCCCCTGCAGCAGCAAGAGAGCGCTTTAGCAGGGGCTCGCGTCACGCGTCCGCAGGCGTGCTGGAGGCGTAGCCTCTTAATTTTTTTTTTTTTTCGTTTCGTTCGGCGCTTACGTGGGGGGCGGCGGGCAGGGGCCGGTCACGTGAGCGGTTGCCCAATGAGGGCGGAACCAGCTCGTGACGTCACTGTCCGCGACTCCAACGGCAAACGGAACTAAAGCCAGGGAAAGCACCCTCGCTTCCCGCACCCTCAGCGCGCCCCCGCACGGCTGCCGTTCCATGGACTCCGCCCTTAGAGCTTATTTGAAAATAGGAGTGGATATGACTTTCTAGATTGCTGTAGTAACCAAGGATATCAGCAGATTTTTTTAAACTCATTAAAAATGGCGTAGAAGTAAACAAAAATACCGACAGTATTATCTAATAATATAGACTGATGTTAAAAAAAAACCATAAGATTCTTCATATTTGGCTGCTTTAGAGGCCAGAATGTAGTTAGAAGAATGGAGACATCTCCGAGAACGGTCCATGCTATGTTAAGATGTCGCCAAAATATGCATCATGGCACCAGACCAACTTTTTTTGTATGGATGTCCTCTCCAATCCTTGCCTCCAGCCCTATAAAGGCATCCCTTGCTGAGCCTAATTGATTGGCTATAACAATTTGTCCCTGTATCTTACCCTAGTTATAATGGAGCTCACCTGAATGGATGTCTTGAACCAACTCCATTGTTATAACTGTACTAGACAGTGACAGCAAAAACAGAGTATAACTATTGTACGTGAGAAGCTATTTTCAAATATAGTTTCGGCCAATTTTGTCCATGGTGCTTACTAAATTTTCACAACTACTAAGCTGGGGAAAAGTCCATATTTAAGGGTTGCCAATATTAAAACTATTTGGGGGGTAAGAAAATCATAGTTCCCAACATTGAAAAGACTGCAGTGAATTTTTTTTTTATTAATTGCTTCAAACAGTAAGTTGGTTTGAGCAAAGACTTGCCTGTTCGTAAGGCATGTCCATGTAATGAGAAAAGGTGGTGCTGAGACCCATCATATCGTTTCTCTCGACCGTACCCCGGTCACACCTCCTTCACTGGAGGTACATACCAAGTGCTGCCACTCACTGACTGCTTCCAAGCCATCTTGGAAGAGGTGCAAGGTATTTTACAACATCAGAAATAAAAAATTCCAAAACAATCCAAAACCGTCCAAAAACCAGCATAAAACCGTATGGTGAGCAAGATGTTGACGAAGACCTTCATAAGTCCAGAAAAGACAGGAGCGGGTCCCCAAATCCTGCTGGCATTCTACCGCAGTTCCCGTCGTCCGACTCCCGCGACAATCCAGATCTGCCACACCAACGCGCTACTACAACTGCATGTTGTTAAATTCCTGCAGCGGGCACACATGGACATGCTGCGTCTGACTCCTCATCTTTAATGTTCCACGGACAATCTACACTGCATTTGGAGTGGGCGGTCGGGAACATGCAGTTGTCCGGAGTGCAGACCTGGCTTGGCGGGTCGACATGTGCGGCCGGACACGCGAGCGGTCCAGAGCAGACTCTCAACGCAATGTGTCCGTGGCGAGCTGTCCTAAAGCAAAGTGTACCGGTGCGGAACCTGGCCGCAGGCCAAATTCCTTCCGATCTCCGGTGGCTTAAAAACCGGAAGCATCGCATAGTACATATTAGTTTTTTTTTTTTCTTTAAGGGAAAACATTGCGCTTATTCAGCCAAGAAGCAAAGATTTTGCATTCTATTGATAATCATGCATATAAACAGCTCCAAGGGATTGCATTTTAAAATGCATTCGATTATTTCGCAAAATATCGATCTGTCTGGGGTCGGAAGCATTTATAGAAGCAAGGTTGTGTTTTCCCAGATATATCCTTACAACTGATACAATTTTCATTCTATGATGATGCACCAGCACACACTCCGGAGACTATAGATTGGTTTATAGCTACTCAACTCATCAAGGAAACAGTATAAGTTTTATGGAGACACTAAGATACTGCAAACACAGGCAAAATGGTAATTCTAAACGCCACAGAACCACGCGTATGGCTTTGGTCCCCTCGGCCGGCGGTGCGCGCGTGGCCGCAGGCCACTAGCTTCTTGCCTCTGTCTTGATGTCCCGCTTGCGTCCTTTCATATTGGCTGACTCGTGCTGTTACGCGTCAGCCAGCCGTCGGCTACAAGGAGCTTGTGGTTGTTTCACGATTGCCCAGCTCACGTGCATGCAAGTTAACCAAGGACATCCCAGAAGCCAATCCGCTTTCCCCCCCCCCCCCCTGCTCCCGATCCCTCCCCCCCCCCCGTTCGCGATTTCGCCCCTCTCTCCGATCCCCCTTCAGATTCCCCCCCTGCTGGCTCCCGATCCCCCTTCAGATCCCCCCCTCTGCTCGATCGCCCCTGTCATATTCCCCCCCTGCTCCGATCCCCCTTCAATTCCCCCCCGTGCTCTCCGGTCCCCCTTCAGATCCCCCCCTCCGATCCCTCCCCCCCCCGTTCCGACCCCCCCCCCGTTCCGATTTCCCCCCTTTGCCTCCGAGTCAACCTCACCTCCCCCCCGTGTGTATTTCCCTGTGTGTGTGTGTGTGATTGCCCTTGAGGTGTGTGAGTGGAGGGAGCAGGGAAGGAGCTCTGCGGGAGGGAAGCGTGTGTGTGTGGGGGGGGGGCGGACGAACGGACGGACCATCCGCATCAACATCGGCCCCTCCCGCTCCCTACACGACCACAGGTAGCGGTCCCATTGCCTTTCAGAATGTCAATCGGCAATGCTTTCTGCAGTGCGGCCGCGCTGACTGAAGTGCATGGGCCTTAAGCCAACAGTAGGCAGCAGCCAAAGAACCAACGCGTACATGTAATGGCAGCATCCACAGACATTCATTCACTAAATCATTTCTTTCAAAGTTGGGCGATGAATGGGTGGCCACAACGTGAATGGTCTGGGGGGTGGGAGTGGGTGGGTAGGCAGGCAAGGTGATCGAGTCGGTTAGGGGGGAAGGAGAGGGAATGGGACAAACAAGGGTTGGATGTGGGAGGGCAGGGGGGAATATGGGGTATAAGGGAGCGGATGAGTAGGGGAGTGGGGGGGGGGGGGGAGGGGGAAGTGGAAGGGGGGGTCGGGGGGGCTGTTGATGGATCAGTAGAAAAAGACTTAAGCGATCGATGCGTAGGAAATAATTGAGTGGATAAGTGGTAAAAGGATGGAGAAAAGGAGGAAGGAACGCTAGTATTAAAGACACAGGCCAAGTCCATGGAGGGGGGATGGGGGGGGGGGGAGACCGGTAGGGAGTGGGGAGAGGAACTGAAAAGGGAAGATTGTGAATGGGAGAGAGGGGGGAAGGCCAGGGGGGGAGTGGGGCGTAGTGCAGAGAAAAAGAGAAGGAATGGCGGGTGTGTACGAAGTAGGATAGGAAAGAGAAAGGAGGTCTATGCGCGGTCGGTGGGAGATGATGGGGGTCGCGGCTCAAAATGAGGGGGGGGGAAGGGTGCGTGAGAAAGGGGGTGGCGGGGGGGGGAGGTGGCGGATGGAGAGGAGGGGGGGGGAAACAGGAGAGAAGGGGGTGGGTGGGCAACACAGGGGTAGGAAGTGGGGGGGGGGAGAAAAAAAAAAGGGGATAGGATGGGGGGAGAGGTGAGAGAAAGTGGGGGCATGGGGGGGGGGTGGGGGGGGGGGGGGGGGGAGGGGAGGGGGGTCGTGCGGGGGGGGGGGGGGGGGGGGGGGGGGAGGGGGGGCGGGGTAGGGGCGGGGGGGTAAGGGGGTGGGGATGGGGGGGTGGGGGGTGGGGGGAGGAAGGAGGAGAAAAGAGGGGGTAAAGCAAGAAGGGGGGGGAAGGCAAGGAGTGGCGCAGAAAGAGAAGACATAGGTCAAACAGGAAAGGGAGGGGGGGTACAAGAAAGGGGGGAGACGAGTAGACGAATAAATAAACAAAAAGGAGGGGAAGTGGAGAGAACATGAGCACGGATGCGAAAGATAAGGGGAGAGCGAGGGGGCTTCCTAGAAGGGGGGATAATACGAGTATGGGGTAAGGGAAAGATGGAGGGGGGGGGGAAGAGATAGGAGAAAAGCGAAGAAAAAGAGAGATGGAAAGTGGGAACGACAAGAGATGGTGAGAAGAAAACAGAAGGGAAGGTGCATAAAGGGGAAAAAGGGGGGGGGGGGAGGGTGTGGGAAAAAAGAAGGATGCGATACAAAAGAGAGAGAAAACCAGTGAAGAGAAGAGGGAGAGATACATCCAACTTGTCTACGGGTTCGGCCTCTACTTAATTCCCTCCGCCATCGAGCACACCTTGAAGACGCTCCACACCGGAGGTCGACAAGGAGCGGAGGGAAGAAAGAAGGAGGGGAAAAAGGGGGGGAAGAAAGGTTAGGCAAATGAGAGGGGGGTAGGGGGGGGGTATGATCAAAAGGAGGGGGGGGGAAAGAGGTGGGGGAATATACAGGGTACGGGGAAAAAAGGGGGGGGGACGGGTGAGAAAGGGGGAGCAGAAAGGGAAAACAGAGGGGGGGGGGTGGAATAGGAAATGGGGACCAGGGTGATGGGGGGGTTGGGGTGTCGGGGGGGGAAGGAGGAGGCGGGCAGAAACAATAGGGGAAGGGTAGCGGAAGATAGTGAAGCTAACCCGGATAGACGACGCTGGACGCTATTACTCTCTTGGTCCTTCCCCTTTCTGCTCCTTCTTACAATCTTAGATATGAAAGACGGACATCATTGACTCACATGCAAACGCCTGGGCGCCTCCTCTCCCTTCCTACCCTCTTTCACTATCCTCTCTGTCAATATGTTAGCCTTATCTAGTCAATGGTCACAACACAAACAAGTTAGCACCTATAGGGTTTAGTTACGAGCAGGGTTAAGGTCGGAAAGGCAGTATAGGGGGAAAGGACAAGGGGGAAAACAAAAAAGGGGGGAAGAAAAAGATTATGAGGACAAACGCCGAAGAGAGAAGGGGGGGCAGGGAAAAAGAGGGAAAGAGGGGGGAGAAAAGAAAAGGGGGGGAGGGGGGGAAAAGGGGGAAAAGGGGGGAAGGGGGAAAAATGAGTGGGGCCCTTGTTTCCCTGTCTTTTCTTCCCCCCTCCAGTCACCTTTGTACCTACAGACGGGGGGTACCAATATGTGCATCAACCTGTATACTGGCTTCTATCTTGCACAGTTGCACACTTCATTAGATTATGAATAATGATTTACCTCTAGGACAATGAGATATCTGTTCGCTTATAAAAGTAATCTGCAGCTGTGAGTTTAATCCACTAAAACGTATTACCTGAAGGGCCAGCCGCTAAAACACATGCCAAGAACTGAAGGTTGCATAAATCGTACTATATCCCGGAGTCTCAGGAAGGATTAAGGCATATGATACTTAGAAAAAAATAAACCATGCACACAGGTGTCCTGGTGCATAATCCAATGCGGCAAATCAAGATACAGCAACGCTCAGACTAATGCATTACAGTTATTTTATTAATCAATAGCAGTTTATATGCTGTTCATGGATTATTTCACAAGAACGAACACATTCAGAACGATAGGGTCTTTGGAGGAGAGGACTCCCAAAAGTAATATAGGCCACAAACGTGAGAGCACATACAAATACCGAATGTGTCAACTGCATACACCACAAAAAAGAGATCACAATCGGTTTGGTATATTTGTCATGTTAGTTTGGATGAGCGACCTTTAGGCTCGGGCATGGTCAGAGGCATAAGGGCGCGTTCTGCTCGTCACTGAGCCCCCTTCGCCGCAATGAGAGCGGCTTTTATCAGGGCTAACGGCGCACGCGTTCCGCACGCTTGGGAAGCGTGTGTCGGACGGAGTTTTGAATTTTTTGCACTCCCTGAGCGCAGGGCCGGTCACGTGAGCGGTTTCGCCCATGAGGGCGAACCATCTCCCCCTGACTTCACTGGCCCGCCAGACCCGCCCACGGACGGCGCGCTGTGGGTAAGGCCAGGGAAAGCAACCGCTTCCCCTGAGCCTCATAGCGCGCCTCAGCAACTGTTTTGGGCACTATTTCCCAGGACCTATTTTTTACTGTTCACTGAGGTTCTGGTATTATACAGAGATGCATCTTGTCTTACATGCGCATTTGCTTCTGCACAGTACCTGTGGGGGTAACCAACTTACCTTGTGGGGGCCTCCTAGGCCGTTTTATCTTGCTGCAGTTTTTCCAACCTCTGAACTACTCATTTTATTTAGTGGAATTGTGTGGGGTTCCAGCACTAACTATTTCTCTTCCGATAATTGTTTTTCTATAAAATACCTCTGTCCTTATGTGACCGTACCTTTAAAGTTGATAATTGACCCGCGATATATGCTTTTATCACTATACAGTACATCATGTTTTTGGATTCAAAACATTTGCTTTCTATTATGTATTGTGTATAAAGTATATAGAACAACAAGGGTCAATTTATGCAATTTTAAGGTACATTCCCAAACTTACAAAGGCATTTTTGATAGAACAACAATTTCTAGGAAGAACTAGTTTTGAGGTGCGGGGACCCCACACAATTCTACTTATTCTTATTTGGACCCTTGAAGGGTAAGGGGGGGGGGGGGTGGGGGTGTCCTTGTGGTATCAGTCAACACATCAAAATAATTTTTTTTCCATAGGGAGTGGTGGGGGGTGGTGTGCTGACCAATAATTGCATATACTCATTTTATTACTTCTAGTCCACTTTGTGTCCTTTTAAAAATCGTTACATTTCCAGCTGGCCCTGCAGGTCAATTAATGGGACATGTTGGTTGTATGACCGCCATACCAAAAGAAGGTTCAAAAGGTCTTAGTTGTGCATGTAGAATACACTAAGCATGATTGACGCACACCTCTACAACCTGGTGTAGAAAAAACACCTCGGAAGTCCCATGAGTCTCAGGAAGTTCTGCTGAGAACTGCAGGCTGCGTAATGTACAGTAAGATATGTGGATGTGAACGCATAGGAAGAGGGGCCCACCTTTTTTTTGTTATGCTGTTGTGCAATACATTTTTCATTCTTTTCACTACCTTTCTCCCATTATTTTGGGCACTTGCTCTGCTCCGTGCATTTTTTTGCCTGTGGAATGAATCGCGGTTCTCAAAATCTGCCGGTGCTCGGTCAACCAAAATAATTCGGACTTTGGCAGCCTGTGGCCAGCAGAATATCATTTCTCTCCTTTATCCTTGAGACACTAAGCACCGAGTTTGGTGTGGTGTCCATGATGGACGGAGTACAACCTTCATACTTGCAAACTTTCATAAAAAGTTGCAAAGTGTACCCAAATCAACAGAAGTTAAAACTGCGTCACACCAAAACAGTCAAAGCTTTTACAAAAGAAACTGCACATCCCCGCCAGCTGCATTCTCATATTTTTGATTCTTTTGTCACTTGGAATTCCAGATCAGCTGCTTCGTACTTCAACTAAAATATCATTCTGGCAGTCCTAAAAAATATGTAATATATATTGGTCTTTTAGGACATACAGGGTGGTAAACCGGAAGATGTTGATAATGAGTGAACATTACTTGCAACGTAAATATATTTTTAAAAAGTCACACTCACGCACACACTTTTTACATTTACCATGAATACAAATAATTCGATCTTAACATTCTTGTGTTTAAATAAAAATGCTGCTTTTGTGTGCATTAAATATAGTAAAAATAAGGTTTTAAAACCCCCCAGTTTGCAATCTTGCATCTTGCTGTACGAGCGCATTTTGCTCATGGCACAGTACACTGTGGGGGTAAACCAACATTACCTGGTGGGTGGCTCTAGCTAGGCCGTTTATGCTGCAGTTCCAACCTCTTAACTACTCATTTTATTTAGTGAATTGTGTGGGGTTCAGCACTCAAAACTAGTTCTCCTGAGAATTGTTTTCTATCAAAATACCTCTGTAACTTATGTGACCGTACTTTAAATTTGCATAAATTTGACCCTCGATATATGCTTTTTAAATCACTATAAGTACATCTATTTTTTATTCAAAACATTTGCTTCTTTATGTTATTGTGATAAACGTATATACAGAGGTCATTTATGCAATTTTAAAGGTACAGTCCAAAGTACAAAGGCATTTTGATAGAAAAACATTCTCAGGAAGAACTAGTTTTTTGAGTGCTGGGACCCCACACAATTTACTGATTAATTATGCTTGTACCCTTCTTGAAGGGGTAAAGGTGGGGGGGTGGGGGTTGTCCTTGTGGTACATTAACACAGGCAAAATATTTTTTTACATAGATGTGGCTGACCAATATTGCATATACCATTTTAATTACTCTAGCACTTTGTTCCTTTAAAAAATCGTGACATTTCCAGGTTCGCTGTGGCGCAGGTCAATTAGATGGTATCCATTTGTTGTATACAGCCATACAAAAAGAGTCAAAATAGTTTCTTTGTGCAGTAATAATAACTAAAGCAGATTGAACGCACACCTCTACACCTGGTGTCCAGAAAAACAACCTCTGAATGTCCCATGATCATCAGAGTTCTGCTGAGAACGCAGGCCGCGGAATGTACGAGTAAGAATATTTGGAGTGGGAAACCATAGGAGGGCACACCTTTTTTGTTTATGCTGGTTGGCAATACATTTTCCTTCTTTTACCTACCTGTCCTCCCATTATTTTGGGCACTGCGCTCTTCCGTGCTTGTTTGCCTGTGGAAGATCCGGTTCAAATCTGTGCGGTGCTGGTCAAGCAACATGATTAGGACTTTGGCATCCTGTGCCAGCAGAATATCATTTTCTGCTCTTTATCATTGAGACACTAAGCACCATAGTTTGATGGTGGGGTGTTCAGGATGACGGAGGTAACCTTCATACTTGCAAACCTTTCATAAAAAGGTTGCAAAGTGTTAACCCAAAATCAACAGAGTTTAAAACTGCAGCAGCAAAAACTTCAAAGCTTTTTACAAAAGAAACTGCATCTCCCTCCAGCTTGGCATTCTGCATATTTTATGATTTCTTTTGCACTGGAATTCCAGATAGCTGCTCTTTTCGTAATTCAAAACTAAAATATCATTCTGGCAGTCCTAAAAAAAAATATGTAATTAATTTTGGTCAGTTTAGACATTACAGGGTGTTAAAAACTAACACAATGAGATTTGGCAATGATGAAAATTCTTCAACGTAAAGGATATTTTTAAAAAAAGCACACACGCACACACTTTTTTACATTTACCATTAAATAAAAATAAATAAGATCGTAACCTTCTATGTGTTTAAATAAAAAAATGCTGCGTTTTGTTGCAATTAAATATAGTAAAAAATAAAGTGACAGTTGGAACCATAAAAGCTACTCTGTTAAACCGTTTCTGATTATTATTTTACACAGTTATGTACAAATAGCGCTGAGAGCAATTAATGTAGTCTCTTGCAATAAAAGTCCTATTTATATGGCCCAACAAAATAAGTATTTTTTTTTTTTTTATCAAACTTTCCTTTCCAATTGTTAATACTATAGTTGTTTCAGGTTATACAGTAGTCTCGCTATCCAACGTTTCACTTTAGCAAATGAATGGCAATATCCAGCGCTTTACAATGCAACCCTAAGGGCCGTTTATCGATGCCTGAATCGGTATCAACGCTCACCGCCCCTGAGTAACATGGGACGCTCGCTTTAACAAGGCGGTTTCACTATCAACCACTTCCAGAACGGATTCTGTTGGATAACCGAGGACTGCCTGTACAATAATAATGGTGTCAACTTCTACTACCACCGTTCTGTACTTCAATATGAGCCTATAATATAAATATATATTTATTTAAAATATCGCTTTAAAATACACATGCCATTTATGGTTCCAACTGCCACATTTGCTATATATAAAAAAAAAAAAAAAAAAGGGTATTTTTGCAATTGTGCTTTTCTTGGCAAAGTATTTACACCTGAAACTGCAAAATTATTAAACACGCACAAATCAGGAAATGGGTTAAAAAGGCTTCAGGGTGCTAAATGTTGGAATATGTGCACTTATTTGTAACTCTAATATAGACAGCTAAATAGGACAAAAGCAAGGAGTTGCCTTGAGGTTAGGGTACTGGTTTCTGACGTTTTGATACAGATACCAGCGCATGCGACCTTTAGCAAGTCACTTTCTCTCCCTTTCAATTTAGCATCCAAAAACCAAGGTCAAGTTTATAATATTTGTTTAAAAAAAAAATTTATAATATTTTGTGTAGCAACACACTGTAAAATGGACAGGGACCCCAGACAACATGATACTGATGTCACAAAACACACAGGAGGTTCAAGGCCAATGTTGATGTGCACGTTTGCGTACTTTTAAATTCAACATACATTTCATCGAGGAACTGGTCTGTTTTGTAGTTTGTTGCGCTCTATGGAGAGGACACGTGCAAAATTGAGGTAGAAAAGCATCCTTATAGACATGTAAGTGAATATTTTATGCAAGTCAATTTTCTGACATAAGCTGAAAAATAAAAAAAATTAACAGAGAATATTTCCCCAAATTATCCAGGATAAAGAATGGGTTTGCGAGATCAGCATCCAGTATTTATGTCTCGCACAGTTGAAGGGTATAATGCTTTCACTGTAAACTCTTTAGGCAGACCTACCGGTAATTTGATATGGACACAGCTGCCAACTAACCCTTGAAAACATATTTTGTTGTGGTAGTAAATTCCTCTCCCTCTGCAGTGGTTTGAAGTTCATTTTTGAGATGTTCAAAGCACACAATTCAGATAAAGAACAGAGGTGAAGGCTTTCAATTGGCTTTGCAAGCTGTAAGGAAGCAGAGCCAGGAAATATTCAGTAACCGCAGCTCTCTATTGGGGACAATACTTTAACATTGGATTCTACGATTAGAACTCCATTTATAAAAATGGGTTTAACGTCTCAGCAACATCAAAGTTATGTCAAGTGGAAAAATACCTTACATCACAGGTAAAGTCACCAGCGACCCCCATCACACCACAGAACCACCACCCACCCCTCCTCAATCCCACAGACCCACCCCTCCTCATACACACACAGACCACTCCTCATACCCACACACAAATTTTACACCTCGAAGAGTACATAAAATAAATGTGATGGGTTACGTAAACCAAACAAAAGTCTGACTTACCCACAAGGTAAGAAATTTTAAAAATGGCCGTACATATTGGCAAAAGAAATACCACGTTGAACAAGATGGTATTCGACTGCTTCCAAGAGAGATTAAAAGACCAGGGACGACATACAAAATAAGATGGGAGAATGAAACAAAAATTTGTAGGAGCGATGTGGAGAATAGAGGCTTACAACCGCAGTACCTGGAAGATCCTCTGGGAGGCCTTTATCCAGCAGTGAATTGACAATGGCTGAACATGGATGATGATGCCGATGCACACAGGGCTGGAAAAATATTCACCAGTCCAGGTAAAAAAGTAGGCCCCCCCTCATTCTCCCCCTGTCCACCCCTCCCTGTATAAATACACACACACAGCACACCACACACACACACACACACACACACACGTATCTCCCCCCCCCCTCCTTCATTTATACCACATGCACATTCTCCCCCCACCCCCTCATACTCGTAACAGCAGCCTCCTTTTCTCTCTGGACCTTGCATGAAGAAAAGATGCAGCCTCCATTTTCCTTTGGACTGCACAAGCTTTAAGGTGTTGACCTTAGCAGGCTGTGTGACGGTCAGGGTGCCCGGACTCACGTCCGATCACTACCTGTTCATGACGCAAGGCATTGTGGGGCGCAAGTATCGAGCTCCATCAGTGAGTACAGGCACTACCTGCTGTCCACACAGCCTGCATGTCAGTGCCTTTAAGCCACGCGCAATCTGAGAAAAGGAGGCTGCATTTCACACGAGTGGATTTTTCTTTCCTTGTGTACACAAGCACGCCACGCATTATATGTATGTGTAAACTCCGTTTGTTCAACCGATACAAATCAGTTGAGTTTAACAATTTAACCCTTTGCATGCCCATTATTAGCTACACCACATTACTGGTCTAGAATCCAGGGGGCCATAATTTTGGTCGCCAGTCCCATCTGCCATTTGCTTGTTTCCAAGGACAATTGTCATTCTGTGCTCTTGTGAAGCGGTCACATGATTGCAAGTGGCAGAGGCTGTGGCACTCAAAGCGTTTAACCAATGTTATAGTCACGCCGCTCATTGCTGCACATTGGCACTTTCTACACATTGCTACTGGTATTCTTTAGCTTGAGAACATCACCTTTCTATTGCAGGAGTCAAAAAAAAACACTTTTCTTGAACTTTTTTGTTAAACAATATGTAACATCACTGTATTCCTCTCCCCCATCCCCTCTCCCCTGCGTGCCTCCCTCACCCCTGTGCAGCTCTCCCCAGCAGATCTTTCTCTTCTCCCACTCTTGGGTGTGCAATTGGAGGGATCGGTGTAGAGGCCACGACTCAACCTGCTCCGACTTCCAACTCTGGTTCCAGTGTACGGCTGTTCCTTCCTTCCTGCCTGCCGTTGTCTGTCTGCTGAGTCGCGAAGGCCACATGGCAGCACCCTGTTGGCGGCCACAGCCGTTTTTTTACAGCCCTTGTATGAACCAAAAGGCAATCACAAGGCTCTCAGAACCAACACTTGGGCCCCTTAGTTTACTGCCTTCCTTTGGGGAGCATACAAAAGATGTTCAATCTGATGGTGGCTCGATTGCGTTTTCATTTCCCCCCCACAGTTCTGTACTGTATACTTTTCTAGCGTTACATACTAATTGAAGCTTGCTATAATAACCTGCATGGACCCAAGGTATGGCAACATCTTCACTGCTGGCGGGGTACGCAAAGTATTACAAATGGCTTAAAATTACCTAGATGTAAAATTCCTATTTGCTATTCATTACTTCTGCACAACACTTTTCACTTACAACTCCCTGTGCACTATTATATCCTAATGTCACACAGTCAAATGGTTTTTTTATGTTTAAAAAACTTTGCAATGAATTACCTGACGAGGCTTTACCAGACTCGCTTTCATTATAACATTCATAGTTATTGAGCTTTGAGATTGAATAGTTTATGATGTGCTACTCGCATAATCATGAATCTAGAACGAGGCATACTACCTGCTTAGAAATCAAATACTCCGGCTGAGGGTACAAAGAGTGATGGACAGAACATGAACTGGCAATAACCCGATTACGCTTTTTCATTTCTTTAGAGCAGATATGCCCAACCAGTTTTACTTGCATACACCTGCTAGGAAATGTTTGTTCTGTGAACCCCTAATTAAGCAATTGTATTGCCTACTCATCATATTATGCTAACAAAACACTGTGTGATCATCTAGGCAGTATATATCGTGTCCTGAGCTGTAGCGGGGAACAACACCTTAATAAGGCCTCAAATTGCACGAGTGTGTCCAGACAGCAGGGTGGTCTAGCCATCAAATACTGCCGGGAGCTTTCCAAAGTCACATCCCACATGGCTTGCTGCTGTGGATGCAGAGCATTTGGGTGAGCCACTTTGATCTCCTGTGGTAATTGACAGCTATACCACCCCTCGAAGGTGCAGTTTGGGGTCTTACCAAGTGCGGACCAACTATACTGCCAGGGATGCCGCCATTACATTTGAATGGAGGGGGGAATCCTTTGAACATACCTAACGAATGCCTCTGTTGGAATCAATGCTTTAGAGGGACAGTCATCTGTGGTCAAAAAAAACCAAGGCCAATATACATATACTATAAGGCCAGGCACTGGAATCCAGAATATATACATATATCTTATAATATTGTGAAAGCATGTATGCCTGTCCTGCATCTCCTGTGTCCCTAGGGGAATCTCATTGGCCCTTGGGCCGCCCGCCCCGCACCTCCATTGGCCTGAGGCGTGAGTGACGACACACACCACACACACACACACACCACCTCTCCCCTCTCTTACCCCGCCGGTCCCGAGGCTCCTCCCGAACATCAGCCTCCAAGTCATCGTAACCCGCGCGCACATCCTCCTCTCCCCGTGTCTCCCTGTTTCCCGCGCTTTCCACTTCACCCCCCCTCCACCCCCCCCCCCCCGGCCGCGCTACACAGCCAGTGGGAAGCGGAGCGAGCGCCCGGGACACCCCCCACGGCTCTCAAGCACGCGCCTCGCACCCCCCTCTCCCCGGGATGCCATGCGCCACCTCCTCTCCTTCCCGTGTCTCTCTGTTTCCTCGCGCTTTACACCCCCCCCCCCCCCCCGGCGTCGCTACAGTCAGCGGGGGAGCAGAACGAGCGCCCGGGACACCCCCCACGGCTTTCAATTGTGTGCACGCGCCGCGCCCCCCTGCGCTCCCCCTCCCACGGATGCCGCTGTGTCCGCTCCCCGCACTCTCCACATTGTGACCCGCATCCTGTACTGGCTGCACGGGTTCCCACACCTGCAGTCTCTCCTGCGGCCCGGGGGCAGCGACTTCAAATCAACCCCACGACAGCGGCTACCGGCAGGTCAGTTGCCACCCGCGGCCTGGTGTTCCAGGGGTGTGTAAGTGCCAACGCCCTTGTACAGCGTGATGTGTCTGTCCTTAGCCTGGTAGTGGGTGCAGCTCTGTCTGTGGGACAGGTGCAGCCTGTGGCTGTGAAGTTCCCTGTGTCAGTGGGTGCAGCCTGTGGCTGTGATGGCCCCCGTGTCAGTGGGTGCCTGTATGCCCCTTGTCAGTGGGTGCCTTGATGGCCCCCCCTGCTTTGCCCCCCCGCCCCTCCCTGCCCTTTGCCCCCCCCCTATGCCGCCCCGCCCCTCCCTGCCCCCTGCCCCCCCCCACCCTCCACACACCCCTCCCCCCGCCCTCCACGCCCCTCCCCCCGCCCTTCCACTCCCCTCCGCCCTTCCACTCCATGCCCCTGCCCTTCCATCACCGCCGGCAACGCCGGGTATATCAGCTATAGTAGATATAAAGAGAGAGATGAATATAGATATATACACACACACACACACACACACACACAACACACACACACCTACAGTGCCTTAAACAGAGGTGTGCAATGTTTCCTACATGCGCCCCACATGTCTCCTCAACCCTCCGGCTTGACGTTGCGGACCAGGGGGCGTCATGCTGCCATGCAACATGGCGTCACCCCGCCGCATAATTTGACGCCGGGTTGCCATGAGAGCGTCGCTGGTAGGGTAGGTAGTAAAATTAAAGAGGCTCAAGCGATCCCCTACACGTTTCGGCGGGTCACACCATTTTGCGAATTTGGCTGTTGATTTTTGTACCTGCTTTGATGGATTCATTAGATATTTTTTATTCTTTCTAATCTGATTTACTATGGACTATCGTTTTATACATACATACTATACTGTATATATATATATATATTATATATTATATATATATATATATATATATATATATATCTTATTAATTAACATATATATATATATATATATATATATATATATATATATATATACAGTATATGTATGTATGTATAAAACGTAGTCCATAGTAAATCAGATTAGAAAGAATAAAAAATATCTAATGAATCCATCAAAGCAGGTACAAAAATCAACAGCCAAATTCGCAAAATGGTGACACGACGAAACGTGTAGGGGATCGCTTGAGACCTCTTTAACTTTTACTTACCTACCCTACCAGCGACGCTTCTCTATGGCAACCCGGCGTCAAATTATGCTGCGGGGTGACGCCATGTTGCCATGGCAGCATGACGCCACCTGGTCCGCAACGTCAAGCCGGAGGGTTGAGGAGACATGGGGGCGCATGTAGGAAACATTGCACACCTCTGCTTTAAGGCACTGTAGTGTGTGTGTGTGTGTGTGTGTGTGTGTGTGTGTGTGTGTATATATCTATATATCCATCTCTCTCTTTATATCTCTACTAGCTGATATACCCGGCGTTGCCCGGGCGTGGAAGGGCAGGGGGCATGGAGTGGAAGGGCGGAGGGGAGTGGAAGGGCGGGGGGAGGGGCGTGGAAGGGCGGGGGGAGGGGTGTGGGGTGGAGGGTGGGGGGGGGCAGGGGGCAGGGAGGGGCGGGGCGGCATAGGGGGGGGGCAAAGGGCAGGGAGGGGCGGGGGGGCAAAGCAGGGGGGGCCATCACAGGCACCCACTGACAAGGGGGCATACAGGCACCCACTGACACGGGGGTCATCACAGCCACAGGCTGCACCCACTGACACAGGGAAACTTCACAGCCACAGGCTGCACCTGTCCCACAGACAGAGCTGCACCCACTACCAGGCTAAGGACAGACCACTCACGCTGTACAAGGGCGTTGGCACTTACACAACCCCTGGAACACCAGGCCGCGGTGGCAACTGACCTGCCGGTTAGCCGCTGTCGTGGGGTGATTTGAAGTCGCTGCCCCCGGGCCGGCAGGAGAGACTGCAGGTGTGGGAACCCGTGCAGCCAGTACAGGGCGGGTCACAATGTGGAGAGTGCGGGGAGCGGACACAGCGGCATCCGTGGGAGGGGGAGCGCAGGGGGGCGCGGCGCGTGCACACAATGAAAGCCGTGGGGGGTGTCCCGGGCGCTCGTTCTGCTCCCCCGCTGACTGTAGCGACGCCGGGGGGGGGGGGGGGGTGAAAGCGCGAGGAAACAGAGAGACACGGGAAGGAGAGGAGGTGGCGCATGGCATCCCGGGGAGAGGGGGGTGCGAGGCGCGTGCTTGAGAGCCGTGGGGGGTGTCCCGGGCGCTCGCTCCGCTTCCCCACTGGCTTTGTGTAGCGCGGCCGGGGGGGGGGTGAAAGCGCGGGAAACAGGGAGACACGGGGAGAGGAGGAGGTGCGCGCGGGTCACGATGACTTGGAGGCTGATGTTCGGGGAGGAGCCTCCGGGACCGGCGGGTAAGAGAGCGGGAGATGTGTGTGTGTGTGTGTGTGTGTGTGTGTCGTCACTCCGCCTCAGGCCAATGAGAGGTGCGGGGGCGGGCGGCCCAAGGGACCAATGAGATTTCCCCTAGGGACACAGGAGATGCAGACAGGCATACAGTGCTTTCACAAATATATTATAAGATATATGTATATATTGCTGGACTTTCCAGTGCCCTGGACTTTCTTATATGTATATGTATATTGGCCTTTGTTTTTTTTGACCACAGATGACTGTCCCTCTAAAGCATTGATTCCCAACAGAGGCATTCGTTAGGTATGTTCAAGGGATTCCCCCCTCCATTCAAAATGTAATGGCGGATCCCTGGCAGTATAGTTGGTCCGCACTTGGTAAGACCCCAAACTGCACCTTGGCGAGGGTGGTATAGCTGTCAATTACCACAGGAGATTCCAAAGTGGCTCACCCAAATGCTCTGCATCCACAGCAGCAAGCCATGGTGGGATGTGACTTTGGAAGCTCCCGCAGTATTTGATGGCTAGACCACCCATGCTGTCTGGACACACTCGTGCAATTTGAGGCCTTATTAAGCGTGTGTTCCCCCGTACAAGCTCAGGACACGATATATACTGCCTAGGATTGATCACACAGTGTTTTGTTAGCAATAATATGATGAGTAGGCAATACAATTGCTTAATTAGGGGTTCACAGAACAAACATTTCCTAGCAGGTGCTATGCAATGTAAAACTGGTTGGGCATATCTGCTCTAAAGAAATGAAAAAGCGTAATCGGGTTATTGCCAGTTCATGTTCTGTCCATCACTCTTTGTACCCTCAGACCGTAGTATTTGATTTCTAAGCAGGTAGTATGCCTCGTTCTAGATTCATGATTACTGCTAATGTAGCACATCATAAACTATTCAATCTCAAAGCTCTAATAACTATGAATGTTATAATGAAAGCGAGTCTGGATAAAGCCTCGTCAGGTAATTCATTGCAAAGTTTTTTAAACATAAAAAAACCATTTGACTGGTTGACATTAGGATATAAATAGTGCACAGTGGAGTTGTAAGTGAAAAGTGTTGTGCAGAAAGTAATGAATAGCAAATAGGAATTTTTACATCTAGGTAATTTTAAGCCATTTGTAATACTTTGCGTACCCCGCCAGCAGTGAAGATGTTGCCATACCTTGGGTCATGCAGGTCTATTATAGCAAGCTTCAATTAGTTATGTAACCGCTAGAAAAGTATACAGTACAGAACTGTGGGGGAAATGAAAACTGCAATCGAGCCACCATCAGATTGAACATCTTTTGTATGCTACCCCAAAGGAAGGCAGTAAACTAAGGGGCCTCAAGTGTTGGTTCTGAGAGCCTTGTGATTGCCTTTTGGTTCTATACCAGGGCTGTCAAAAAACGGCTGTGTGCCGCCAACAGGGTGCTGCCATGTGGCCTTCGCCACTCAGCAGACAGACAACGGCAGGCAGGAAGGAAGACAGCCGTACACTGGAACCCAGAGTGTGAGCAGGTGAGTTCGATGGCCTCTACACCCGATCCCTCCAATTGCCACCCCAGAGTGGGAGAGAGAAAGATCTGCTGGGGAGAGCTGCACAGGGGTGAGGGAGGCACGCAGGGGAGAGGGGATGGGGGGAGAGGAATACCAGTGATGTTTACATATTGTTTAACAAAAAAGTTCAAGAAAAGTGTTTTGACTCCTGCAATAGAAAGGTGATGTTCTCAAGCTAAAGAATACAGTAGCAATGTGTAGAAAGTCCAATGTGCAGCACATGTAGCGGCGTGACTCATAACATTGGTTAAACGCTTTGAGTGCCACAGAGCCTCTGCCACTTTGCAATCATGTGACCGCTTCACAAGAGCACAGAATGCAATTTGTCCTGGAAACAAGCAAATGGCAGATGACTTGGCTACCACATTATGGCCCCCCTGGATTTCTAGACCCCGTAATGTGGTAGCTACATAATGGGGCATGCAAAGGGTTAAATTGTTCAAACTCAAGCTGATTTGTATCGGTTGATACAAACGGAGCTTTACACATACATATAATGCGTGTGCGTGCTTGTGTACACAAGGAAAGAAAAATCCACTCGTGTGAAATGCAGCCTCCTTTTCTCTAGATTGCGCGTGGCTTAAAGGCACTGAACTGCAGGCTGTGTGACAGCAGCGTGCCTGTCACTCACTGCTGGAGCCTCGATACTTGCGCCCCACAATGCCTTGCGTCTGACACTGCGGTAGTATCGACGTGAGTCGGGCACCCTGACGTCACACAGCCTGCAAGTTCAACACCTTTAAGCTGTGCAGTCCAAAGAATAGGAGGCTGCATCTTTCTCTTCATGCAAGGTCCAGAGAAAAGGAGGCTCTGTACGAGTATGAGGGGGTGGGGGGAATATTGTGCATAGTGTATACATGAAAGTGGGGGGGGAGATCCGTGTGTAGTGTGTTGTGTGTGTGTGGTGTGTTGTGTTTGTGTCTATTATCATACAGGGGGGTTGTACAGTTGGGAAAATGTGTGCTGGGGGGGCCTACTTTTTTTTACCTGATCTGGTGAATATTTTTTTCCAGCCCTGTGTGTCATCGGCATACTCATCCAGGTCAGGCCTTGTTCAATTCCCTGCTGATAAAAGGCCTCCCAGAGGATCTTCAGGTACTGCGGTTGTAAGCCTCGCATTCTCCACATCGCCCTGAACAAATTTTTTGATTTCATCTCCATCTTACTTTTGCGTTCGTCCTGGTCTTGTTTCTCTTCTTGGACGCAAGTCGAATAACCATCTTTGTTCAAACCAGTGGGGGGTAATTTCTTCTTGCATAGTTTCCCGGCCATTTTTAATTTCTTCACTCTTGTGGTAATGTTACAGACTTTTGTTTGGTTTCGTAACCCATCCATTTCTTTTATGGTCTCTTCGGGTAAATTTGATGTGTGGGTATGAGGAGTGGTCTGTGTGTGTATGAGGAGGGGTGGGTCTGTGGGATTGAGGAGGGGTGGGTGGTGGTTCTGTGTTGGTGTGAGGGGTAGACTGGTGACTTTTTACCTTGATTGTTAAGGGTATTTTTCCACTTGACATAACTTTGATGTGCGGAGAACGTTAAAAACCCCCTTTTTATGGAGTTTCTATCGTACGAAAATCCAACTGTTAGTATTGTCCCCCCCAATAAGAGTGCGGTTACTTAATTCTTTCCTTCCTGGCTCTGCTTCCTTAACAGCTTGCCAAGTCCCCCACTTAGAACGCCTTCAACCTCTGTTCTTTATCTGAATTGTGGACTTTGAACTACTCAAAAAGAACTTCAAATACCACTGCGCGGAGAGGATCTTACTCACACACAATATTTTTCAAGGGTTAGTTGGCGCTTGTGTCCATAATATCAAATTACCCAGGTCGGGTTCTGCCTAAAGAGTTTCACCGTGAAAGCATTATACCCTTCACAACTTGTGCGAGACATCAATACTTGACTGATCTCGCAAACCCATTCTTATCCTGGATAATTTGGGGAAATATTCTCTGTTTACTTTTTTTTTATTTTTCAGCTTATGTCAGAACATTGACTTGCAATAAAATATCATTACATGTCTATAAGGCTGCTTTTCTAACTCAATTTTGACTTGTCCCTTCCATATAGCCGAACAAACTACAAAACAGACCATTCCTCGATGAACATGTATGTTGAATATTTACAAGTACGCAAACGTGCACATCACAGGTGCCTTGAACCTCCTGTGGTTTTTGACAATCAGTATCATGTTGTCTGGGGTCCCTGTTCCATTTTTACAGTAGTGTTGGCTACCAAAATATTCTAAATTTTTTTTTTTCAACAATATTATAAAAAAAACAAAAAACATTGACCTTGGTTTTGGGTGCTAAATATTCTGAAAAGGGAAGACGAAAGTGGACTTGCTACAGGTCGCATGCTCTGGTATCCTGTAATCAAAAACGTCAGAAACCGAGTACCCAACCTCAAGGCAACTCCTTGCTTTTTTGTCCTATTTAAGCTTTCTATATTAGAGTTACACATCAGTGCACTTTCCACATTTACGCACCCTGAAGCCATTTTAAACAACAAACCCATTTCCTGATTTGTGCTTTTTTAATATTTTGCAGTTTCCAGGTGTAAATCCTTTGCCAAGAAACACAATTGCAACAGACCACTTTTTTTTTTTTATTTTTTTTATTATAGCAATGTGGCAGTTTGAACCATAAATGGCACTGTTATTTTAAAGCCATATGTAAATAAATATATATTTATATTTAGGCGCAGATTGAGTACATGACGGTGAGTAGAATTGACAACCATATTCTTTGTAACGGCTCCTCGGTTAGCCAACAGAATCCGTTCTGGCCCGTAGCGTGGCTGTGAACCCGCTGGTAAGCGAGTCCCATGTTAATCCAGTGGCGGTGATCGTTATGCTCCGAGCCATTCGTTGCATCGATAAAAAACGGCCCTAAGGGTTGCATTGTAAAGCGCTGGATAATGCCATTCATGTAAGTGAAACTTGATAGCGAGGACTACCTGTATAACTGAAACTACTATAGTTTAACAAGGAAAGGCAAGCTTGTAAAAAAAACAAAAAAAAATACTATCCTTTTGTTGGGCCATATAAAATGTCAAACTTTGATTGCAGAGCAGCTACATTTTAAATTGCTTCAGCGCTATTTGTCATAACTGTGTAAAATAATATCAGAACGTTTTTACAGAGTAGCTTTTATGGTTCCACTGTCACTATTTTTTACTATATTTAATTGCAACAAACACGAGCATTTTTTTTTAAACACATAGAATGTTACGATCGTAATTATTTTTTATTTCATGGTAAATGTAAAAAGTTGTGCGTGTGTGCTTTTTAAATAGATTTTACGTTGCAAGATGTTCATCATTTCAACTCCCGGTTTACAACCCTGTAATGTCCTAAAATGACCATATATAATTTCATATTTTTTGTAGGACTGCCAGCATGATATTTAGTTGAATTACGAAGCAGCTGATCTGGAATTCCCGTGCAAAAGAAATCATAAAAATAGCAGAAGCCAGCTGGCGGGATGTGCAGTTTCTTTGTAAAAAACTTATACGTTTTTTGGTGCTGCAGTTTTAACTCTGTTGATTTTGGGGTTACACTTGCAAACTTTTAATGAAAGTTTGGCAAGTATGAAGGGTTACCTCCGCCATCATGGACACCCCCCCATAACTCTGGTGCTTAGTGTCTCAATGATAAAGGACAAGAAATGATATTCTGCTGGCCACAGGTCCCAAAGTCCTAATCTTTTGGCTTGACCGCACCGGCAGATTTTGAGACCGGATCATTCCACAGGCAAAAAATGAACGGAGCAGCGCAGTGCCCAAAATAATGGGAGCAGGTAGTGTAAAGAATGAAAAAGTGTATTGCCCAACAGCATAACAAAAAGGTGTGGCCCCCTCATGGCGTTTCACACTCCAACTATTCTTCTACTACTGTACTTCCGCAGGCCTGCAGTTTCCGCAGAACTTCCTAGACTCATGCGGACATTCCGAGGTGTTTTTTTCTGACACCAGGTTGTAGAGGTGTGCGTCAATCCTGCTTTAGTGTATTATTACTGCACAAATAAGACTATTTTGAACCTTCTTTTTGTATGGCTGTGCATACAACCACAAAATGATACCATCTAATTGACCCTGCAGGCCGCTGGAAATGTAACGATTAAAAGGACACCAAGTGGACAGAATATAAAATGAGTATATGCAATTATGGTCAGCCACATCTATGTAAAAATATTTTTGCTGTGTTGAATGATACCACACAGGACACCCCCCCACCCCCCCCCCCCTTACACCCTTCAAGGGTCCAAATAATAATCAGTAGAATTGTGTGGGGTCCCAGCACTCAAAACTAGTTCTGTCCTGAGAATTGTTTTTCTATCAAAATGCCTTTGTACTTTTGTGACTGTTACCTTTAAAATTGCATAAATTACCCTCTGTATATCTTTTTATCACATACATAATAGCAAAGCAATGTTTGAATAAAAATATGAATGGTACTGTATGTGTTAAGCATATACGGAGGTCATTTATGCAATTTAAAGTACGGTCACATAAGTACAGAGGTATTTTGATAGAAAAACATTCTCAGGAAGAACTAGTTTTGAGTGCTGGACCCCCACAATCCACTAAAAAACATGAGTAGTTCAGAGGTTGGAACTGCAGCATAAACGGGCCTAGAGCCCCCACCAGGTAATGTTGGTTACCCCCACAGTGTACTGTGCATGAGCAAAATGCGCTCGTAAGCAAGATGCAAGATGCAAACTGTCACTTTATTTTTTACTATATTTAATTGCAACAAAACGCAGCATTTTTTTATTTAAACACATAGAATGTTACGATCGTAATTTATTTTTATTTCATGGTAAATGTAAAAAGTGTGTGCGTGTGTGCTTTTTAAAAATATATTTACGTTGCAAGTAATGTTCATCATTTCAAATCTCCGGTTTACACCCTGTAATGTCCTAAAATGACCAAATATATAATTACATATTTTTTTTAGGACTGCCAGCATGATATTTTAGTTGAATTACGAAGCAGCTGATCTGGAATTCCAGTGCAAAAGAAATCATAAAATATGCAGAATGCCAGCTGGCGGGATGTGCAGTTTCTTTTGTAAAAAGCTTATGACTGTTTTTGGTGCTGCAGTTTTAACTCTGTTGATTTTGGGTTACACTTTGCAACTTTTTATGAAAGTTTGCAAGTATGAAGGGTTACCTCCGTCCATCATGGACACCCCCACCATAACTCTGGTGCTTAGTGTCTCAATGATAAAGGAGCAGAAAATGATATTCTGCTGGCCACAGGCTGCCAAAGTCCTAATCATTTTGGCTTGACCAGCACCGGCAGATTTTGAGACCGGATCATTCCACAGGCAAAAAAATGCACGGAGCAGCGCAGTGCCCAAAATAATGGGAGACAGGTAGTGTAAAAGAATGAAAAATGTATTGCCCAACCAGCATAACAAAAAAGGTGTGGCCCCTCCTATGCGTTTCACACTCCACATATTCTTACTGTACATTCCGCAGGCCTGCAGTTCTCAGCAGAACTTCCTGAGACTCATGGGACATTCCGAGGTGTTTTTTCTGACACCAGGTTGTAGAGGTGTGCGTCAATCCTGCTTTAGTGTATTATTACTGCACAAATAAGACTATTTTGAACCTTCTTTTTGTATGGCTGTCATACAACCAAAATGATACCATCTAATTGACCTGCAGGCCAGCTGGAAATGTAACGATTAAAAGGACACAAAGTGGACTAGAAGTAATAAAATGAGTATATGCAATTATTGGTCAGCCACATCTATGTAAAAAAATTATTTTGCTGTGTTGAATGATACCACAAGGACAACCCCCCCCCCCCCCCCCTTACCCCTTCAAGGGTCCAAATAATAATCAGTAGAATTGTGTGGGGTCCCAGCACTCAAAACTAGTTCTTCCTGAGAATTGTTTTTCTATCAAAATGCCTTTGTACTTTTGTGACTGTACCTTTAAAATTGCATAAATTGACCCTCTGTATATACTTTTATCACAATACATAATAGAAAGCAAATGTTTTGAATAAAAAATATGATGTACTGTATAGTGATAAAAGCATATATCGAGGGTCAATTTATGCAATTTAAAGGTACGGTCACATAAGTACAGAGGTATTTTGATAGAAAAACAATTCTCAGGAAGAACTAGTTTTGAGTGCTGGAACCCCACACAATTCCACTAAATAAAATGAGTAGTTCAGAGGTTGGAACTGCAGCATAAACGGCCTAGAGCCCCCACCAGGTAATGTTGGTTACCCCCACAGTGTACTGTGCATGAGCAAAATGCGCTCGTAAGCAAGATGCATCTCTGTATAAACCAGACTACCTCAGTGAAAGTAAAATAAGGCCTGGGACATAGTGCCCAAAACAGTGCTGAGGCGCGCTGAGGCTCAGGGAAAGCGGTGCTTTCCCTGGCCTTACACAGCGCGCCGTCCGTGGGCGGGTCTGGGGCGGGCCAGTGACGTCAGGGAGCTGGTTCGCCCTCATTGGGCGAACCGCTCACGTGACCGGCCCTGCGCTCCGGCGAGTGCCAAATTTCAAAACTCCGTCAGACACACGCTTCCCCAAGCGTGCGGACGCGTGCGCGAGCCCCTGCTAAAGCCGCTCTCATTGCGGCTGCAGGGGCTCAGTGACGAGCAGCAACGCGCCCTTATGCGCTGACCATGCCCGAGGCCTAAGAGGTCGCTCATCCAAACTAATGACAAATATACCAAACCGATTGTGATCTCCTTTTTTGTTTCTGCAGTTGACACATTTGGTATTTTGTTATGTGCTCTCACTTTTGTGGCTATACTTACTTTTGGGAGTCGCTCTCCTCCCACATACACCTATCGTTTTGAATGTGTTCGTGTGAATAATATGAACAGCATATAAACTGCTATCTGATTAATAAAATAACTGTAATGACATTAGTCTGCAGCGTTGCTGTATTCTTGATTTGCGCAGTGGATTATGCCCAGGACACCTGTGCTGCATGGTTTATTTTTTTCTAAGTATCATTAATGCTAAATCACTTCCTGAGCACTCCGGGATATAGTACGATTTATGCAACCTTCAGTTTCTTGGCATTGTGTTTTTAGCGGGGTACTACGTTTTAGTGATTAAACTCACAGCTGCAGATTACTTTTTATAAGCGAACAGATATCTCATTGTCTAGGTAAATCATTAATTCTATAATCTAATGCAGTGTGCACCTGTGCAGCTAGAAGCAGTATACAGGTGATGCACATATTGTGTACACAGTCTGTAGTGTACAAAGGTTATTTATTTTTAGCATACAGCATTTAACCGTTGGCAGTTATATGCTTTGATAATGTCTGTAATAACCCAGGTGTACACTGTTATGTGTTTTTGACATGACTAGAAAGGCTACATATTGAAGCAGCAGCAAGATGGGGGTGTAGTCTTATTTCACCTACTTTAATATACCTTCAGTACATACATACATACATACATACATACATACATACATACATACATAC